>PVKA01037815.1:0-20723 GCA_004027165.1 Ctenomys sociabilis | reverse complement strand
ATGATGGATTCCTTGAATGAGCAATACAGAAAAGAAATAGAACACATGAAACACAGTCAAAGAGATATAGAAGAACTAAAAATAGCAATCACGAGTCTACAAAACCGTCTGAGTGAAAGCGAAGACAGAGTTTCAGATCTTGAAGATGCCGGAGCAGCTAGTGAAAAGGTGAGAAAGGATCTCTTAAAAACAACAAGAAAAAATAATCCATCACCTGCAGGATGATGCCAGAATGAACAATGTGAGAATAATTGGTATCAACGAGAATGAAGAAGTCAATGCAAATGACATAAAAAGAATATGGCAAGAAATAATAGCAGAAAACCTCCCAAATATGAGGAAACAATCCAACATTCAGGTCACTGAAGCATACAGAACACCAAATAACTTCAACCCAAGTAGAAACACACCAAGACATATAATAGTTAAGATTGCAGAAATCCAACACGAAAATAATATACTGAAAGCTGCTAGAGAGAAGAAGGAGCTCACATTCAAAGGAAAACCCATCAGAATTACAGCCGAAGATTTCACTAAACAAAGTAATAGGAATTCAACAATGGTTGCTGTATGGCATGATATCTTCAAAGTAGATTAAAACATTTGACATCACTGGTCATTCAAGAGATGCAAATTGAAACAACACTGAGATATCATCTTATGCTGGAAAGAATGGCTATCATCAAGAAATCAACCAATAACAAGTGCTGGAGAAGCTGTGGGGGAAAAGGAACACTTCTCCACTGTTGCTGGGAGTGGGAGTTCAGGCTGGTACAACCATTATGGAAATAAATATGGAGATTCCTAAAACCCCTAGAATTGAAGGTCCCATTGAATCCAGCTATTCCCCTCCTAAGTATATGTCCAGAAGAACTGAAATCATCATACAACTGCAATATATGTGCACTCATGTTTATAGCAGCACAATTTGTCATAGCTACATCTTGGAAACAATGCAAATGCTCATCAGAGAATGGATTAAAAAAAAAGATTCAGCTATAATAAAGGTAAATTCAAGGCCTCTGTGGATAAATGGATGCAGACAGAGACTGTATTGATGACTGTTTCTGTTTGTATCTAGTTGTCCCCCCAAAGCCTCATGCAGTCATCAGGGCAGATTCTAGAGTTTGTAATTAATTCATGATCTGATGCTGGGATTATGGGTGGAGTGCCACACCCATTCTAGAGACTTGCTACCTGCCTCTCCCTTTGCTCTTCGCTGTCTTCCACCACCATGAACTGCTGCCCTCTTCCCTGTGCCGCTCTGCCTTGAAGCAAGCGGAGTATGGACTGCAACCTCCACTAACTGTGAACTCAATAAACCTTCCCTTCCTTAACTTGGGGTGTTGGGCATTTTGTCACAGCAACAAGAGAAAAGTAACTAAGACAGCAGGAAGGATGACAAACCTACTGCATACAACTGCTTGTGGGAGCTGGGTGAACGAACCTCCACGTGGTAGGCTGGTCAGGGGTTGCTTTGGTTGGAACGTGTGTGTCCCTCAAAGATTCACATGTTGGATCTTAAACCACATAGTGATGACCTTAAAAGGGAGGGCATTTTAGGAAAGGGTTGAGTTATGAAAGTTCCACCCTCCCAAGTAGGATTAATGACATAACCAAGAGGCTTCAGAGAACTGTCTGGGCCCATCCTAGCGCCAAGAGAGGAAACAAAGTAACTGCAAGTCTGATCTTGGACTTCTCAGCCTCCAGAAGGGTAAGAGACAAGCTTTCACTTCTTCTAAGTTACACAAAATACCAGTGTCTGGTGTTTTGTGAGAGAAAACAAATGGACTAAGATAGAGTGAAATTCTATCTGTCACAGGTAATTTTTATTAAAAAGAAAAATATGATGGATAAGAGACAGTGATGAACATTTATACCAACAAATTAGATAACCTAGAAGAAATGTGTAAATTCCTAGAAACATAACCTATCAAGATTGAAACGTGAAGAAGTAAAAATTCTGAATAAACTGATGAGAAAGGAATCAAACACATTCAAAAATCTCCCTTCAAAGAGAAGTCCATTCACAGAGTGAACTATAATATGACTGATCTGTAAATTCTTTCATCTTAATTTTTATTATTTTGGACAATTTTTACTATTATATTCATTCAAGTTTGTAAACAATTTATTTACAATATGCAATCTATTATTAATCTCATGCTATGTATTCTTCTCAGAAATTTTTCTCTAAAATTTACTGTCTACATCTTATATCTTTCACATTTCCATAAAGTTAATGAGAAAAACAACAAAGTCTGTGGATGTACTCATGGTTGAATTATAGCAAATATTTAAGGAAGAACTAATATCAAAACATCTCAAATTCTTGCCCAAAATTTAAGAGAGGGATGTCTAAAGTTATATGTCCAAAGTTAGCAAAGCCAAGGGCATCACAAGAAAAGACAACTTAAGCACTATAAGCATATATATATATATATATATATATATATATATATTCACCTACAATACCAGCAAATCAAATTCAAAAGCACTTTTAGGTGATCATTCACAATGATCAGTGAAGAGTTATCTAAGATGCAAAGGGTTTAACATATTCAAATCAATGTTAACAGAATGAAAGGTAAGAAATATGATCATCTCATTAGATTAAAAACATACAACAACTGTAAACATAGCTCTGTGATAAAAATTCTCAACAGGGCTGGGGAGATGGTTCAGAATAAGTGCTTGCCTGGCAAGCACAAGGGCCTGAGTTCAATCTCCAGTTCCACAAAAAAAAAAAAAAAAAAAAAAAAAAAAAAAAAAAAAAAAAAAAAAAAAAAAAAAAAAAAAAAAAAAAAACCTCTCAACAATTATATACAGAAGGCATGGCCCAGCACAGTAAGGCGCATATAGGACAAACCCACAGCCAAAAATATAATTAGTGGTGAAAAGTTGGAAGCATTTTCCTCCATGATCAGGAACAAGATAAGGATGCCAACTCTTACAACTTTTATTCATCCTAATTCTAGAGTTCTTAACTAGAGCAATTAGGCATCCAAAAGAGAACAAAAAAGTCAAATTGTCGGATAGCAAATGGGCTGATCTTATATGTGGAAAATGCCAAGGGCTTCATGAAACAAAACAAAACCCTATTAGAACTAATGGGCTCAGTAAAGTTGTGGGATTGCAAGGTACATAACCAACATACAAAAACTAGTAGTGTTTCTAGACAGTAACAACAAATTGTCTGAAAAACAACAAGAAAGATTCTTATTTACAATACTACTCATCAATCACATACCAATAATTAATTTAAACATGATTTAATTTAAATAGGTTTCATGAGAACTATGAAATACTGATAAATGAAGTTAAAGAAGACATAGGCAGGTGGAAGGCATTCCCTGCTCTTCAGTTAGAAGAATTAATATTGTTTATATGTCCAGACTTCTCAAAATAATCTCTATATTCAGTGAAATCCATAACAATATATCCATGAAAATTTTTAGAGGTAAAATTTGTTGGAGGACACATTCGAATTAGAAGGAAACATTCTGATCTTTATTGTATAACGTGGTAACACAAAAGAGCTGTTGAAAGTAAAATTTAAATGTTCTCATGTAAAAAAATACTCCATATAAAAATGGTTATGTTAGATTTAATCATTTCATAATATTTGCATATATTAAAGCGTCATATTACACACACAACTACATGCTATTCGCATTTATCAATTAAAAACCAAAATGAGTTGGGAATGTAGGCCAGTGTATGTGGCAGCCAGAGTTCTACCTCCAGCACTGCAGAAATTATAACAATAAAATTAAAAAATAAAAATATATTTAGTAAATGCAGCCGAAGTTTTCCAAACTTATTTCAGATTCAAAAATAGGTCATTTTCAGAAGTCGCTGTTCCCTGAACGTCCGGCCTGATACACTCTTTTCATTCGGCCACATTTTTCCATTTTTTCTTTAATTCTTCTTCCGGAGAGGACTTAGTGGTCCACATTGGCGCTCTGCCAACTGCTGTAGTCATTAGAACATGTTTGTCAGACCACTTCCCCCGGTGCGGGGAAAGCGTGGGGATGAACTTCTCGTTTAAGGAGCTCCAGCAATTGTTGGGAGGATTAAGGGTCCCTGAAACACGGAACAGGAGGAGGACAACCACCCCAGCAAGAACACATCCGGGGTTCTGCTAGCGACCTCACCAGGAGCCACACTTCCCAGCAGGCACTACGCCTGGGCTGCTCCTGCCGTGAGAGGCGAGGTTGTGGGCCCAGTACCCAGCATACTCTGCGCGGACCAGTAGTGAGGGTAGTTGAGTACACTTCCCAGCATGCCCTCCACTAGCGCCCACCACCCCCAGACTCGAGGGCTATGGACTACATTCCCCAGCATGCACTGTGCCAGACAATTTTTTTTTTTTCCTCTGGCTGCGGAGAACTATGGACTACAGTCCCGGCATGCCATGCGGCAGCCACATAGCTCACCCACGGAGCGCTCTAATGGGGACATTGGGAATCCCCAGACGGGATATGGAGAAAGCGAGGTTCCCTGCCTGCTTAAACGCTAGTCCTGAGGCTGGCTGCTGCAGCGATGCCCAGTACTCATAGGGTGTTTAAGGGACTCAGCTCATGCTCAAATATGGCTCCATCAGCTCCTAACTCACAAGGGTGTTTCCCCTGTGACTGCTTGAGTTGTCAGCCTCTGTGTCCAGGGGAGTCACAGTAGATTTTCCTGTGCACTGAAGACAGATAGCCTGCACTTGATTCGCACTGGACATGACAGCGAGGGGCGTATACCTGCAACACTGTAATGCATCTAAATTCTGCAGGTCTAAATGTGCGCGTGTGCAGCCCCTTTCGGCCTCGTGGCGTTGCTACAGGAGAAGGTCACATGAATAGTGAATGGTAGACACGGGCTGCCACTCCGCCCTAGTTCCTAGCGGGTAGCTCAATGCTGTCTCAGGTGCCTCTGACCCAGGCAGAAGAACCAGGCTACCCAATGTCATTCTGTCTTCCTCTGAAAGAGTTGCTGTACCCCCTAGACAACTCACAACTGCTCTCCACAGCATAGTGAGTCTCCCTGCTCTGGAGCTTGCCTAGGGGAGCTCAGAACTTCACAAGAGCAAGGGACAGGCCAGTCTGTCCTTTCTTGGTGTGGCCAAACACTTTGTTAAGCTGTGTTCCTGCTGGCTCTTCCTGAGGGGCTTCTGTTTTTGTCCTTGATTCTAATTTGTACTTCAGGACAGAGGACTGAAAGAAACAGAGCTGAGTAAAGAGCACACTGCACAAAAATCAGGCCAGAAACAGCTCTAGAATCCGCCGGGCCCTTTCCATCTTTGATGAAATACTTCTCTGCCCATGTCTAGGGTGAAACCCCAGGACGTAGACTGGAAACGTGGTCCAAGTTGCTTTAAGAGTGGCCAGCCAAATGCCCACAGGAAAGTTGACCTTTGGATTGTGTCCAGTTAGAACCTAGATTTCATGGAACCATTGGCACTACTAGTGAAGACTCTGGAAGAGGCTAATCTTTGTATCAATTTGGAAAGTTAGACTTCAAGCAAAGCCATTGTGCACCATAAGAAAACTTAAAAATAAGCTGGAAAAGATCAACTTTTTTTTTTTTTGTCTTTTTGAGACAGGGTCTTGCTATGCAGTTCAGGCTGGCCTTAAGCTCACTTTGTAGCTCAGGCTGGTCTCGAACTCACAACAATCCTCTTGCCTCAGCCTCCCAAGTGCTGGGATTACAGGCATGCGCCACCACGCCCGGCTTCAAGATCAACTTTATCAACAAAGAAAACTTGACATCTGCTAAATCAAACTAATATTGTGTGTGTGTTCTGGCATGGGAATTGGGGGATTGAAGATAGGGCCTTCACGTGGAGCTACATCCAACCGGCTAAAGTGCTCAGGATAGAGTCAAACGTAGCATTCTCATGACTCAGCCTTCCAGATGTGTGCCACCACTCCTGGCTCTTCAGCATTCTTGACAGAAAGGAAGCTGAGGAGAACACTCAGTGACAATAGCATTTACAGAGGTACAATATCCAATGTGTCTGGATATGTAGGGAAGCCGTGAGCTGTTAAGCAGATCTGGGAGGAAAACCAGTCAATACAAATGGACTAAGAAATACCAGATAAGATGGAATTAGCAAGCACAGACCCAGAAATATTTAATGAAAACTGACATAATGAGAAAAGAAATAAAAACCATAAAAGACCGTGTGTGTGTGTGTGTGTGTGTGTGTGTGTGACAGATGACATCAACAGAGCACAAAGGCAGCTCATAGAGTGGGAAAATATTTGGAAATCATATATCTGATTTGGAATTAATATTTGTAATACACAAAGAACTGTATAACTCAACAGTGACAAAGAAAGAAGCTGGATAGAAATCAGCAAAGAACTTCCATACACATTTCTTAAAAAAAAAAAAAAAAAAAATGACCAATAGTCATGAAAAAAATTCAACATCCCCAGTCATTAGAAAAATGCAAATCAAATCCAGAATGCAGAGGCCAGAAAGATAGCTCAGCAGTCTAAAGCATCTGCATAGGCAAGCCTAGGTAGCTGCAGGGGACCATGTTTTAATCCTCAGCACCACATGCTATGGCCAGCCTTGCCCTCAGGGTGGACTGAGCCAGGGGAAAAAATGCATACAATGTCACTTTTCTACCAGGAAGGCTATTCTCAAAATAAATACATAACAAAGATGAGAAATTGGATCCCTATGAGCTAGTTCAATGTAAAATGTGCATCCACCGTGGAACAGTATGGGGCTCCATAAAAGTTGAACACAAGAGCCAGTAGTTCCACTTCTGAGCATATACTCAGGACAATCAAAATCTGAATTCAAATAGATATTTGCATGCACATGTTAATACCTGCATTATTCACAATAGCTAAAAGCTGCAAGCAGCCCAGGTGTCCATAAACAGATGAACAGATAAACAAAATGCGATCTGTACACACAATGGAATATTATTCAGACTTTAAAAGGAAGAGAAGGAGCCGAGGAGGTAGCTCAGAGCTCTAAGTGCCTGCTTGGCAAGCACAAGAACCCAGGTTTGATTCTTTGCACGATATGCCATGCCATGCCAGCCCTGGAATCCTAGGTACACTGTGCCAGCCTTGAAACTGGGCATGGTGGCACACACCTGTAATCCCAGTGCTGGGGAGGCTGAGACAGAAGAATCACTACAAGTCTGAGCTGCATACTAAACCAAATGAATAAATAAATAAATGATTTTTTAAAAAAGAAGGGAAGTCTGACCCAGCCACACCATGAATGAATAATTGAAGACTTTATGTTAGGTGAAAAAAAGGAACTGCAGAAGACAAATCACATAAAATTCCACCTACATGAGGTATCTAGAGGGGTCCAATCTACAGAAAAGTAGTGGAATAATGTTCTGCGTGGGAAGGGAGGCATTATTACTTATATTCAGATGTCCCCCTAAAGCCTCATTGAATCGTAGGCAGGGCCTTTGGCAGGTGACTGGGTCGGGGGCATTAGAGTCCGCTTGCTATTAAGAGGTGAGGTCTAGCTGGAAGAGGTAAGTCTCTGTAAGTATAAACTTTCTTCCTTCCCCACACCTGTTTCCCTCTCTGCTTCCTGTCTGTGATGCCCTGAGCAGCTCCCCATTGTGCCTCTCTGCCCTGCTGTCCTGCCTTGGGACCAGCCAGCCAAAGGCTCCAATGTGAGCCACATACAGCTGTCCTCCTCTAAGATGTGGGTGCTGGGTCTTCCTCCCCAGTGCTGAGAAAAATGGCCAGGACATGAGGAGACAGTATTTCATGGGTTCAAGAAAATTGGAAAAGACAAAAAAAAAAAAAAATCTGGGGATATATTATGGTGACCTTTCACAACAATGTAAGTGTACTTCACTCCATAGAAATTTAAACTTAAAAATGGCTAAAACAGTAAATTGCATCGTAGTAAAAATGTAAGAAAATAATAGCCCAATTGAAAGCCCTAGTGAGGAAAATGACATTTGATTTAAAAAATCATAGGCTGGGATTAATGACAGACTTGATATGACAGAAAAAAGAGCAATGACATTAGGAAGCCACTGTGGAATTCATCTCAAAATGGGGAAAAGAAATGCTGATAGAAGAAAAGGAGGGGGATGCAAAAATGAATTATTTGGAAAATTACGGCCACAAATTTTTTTAAGTTTATTTTATTGAACTACAAATATCAGTGAGACAGTTTTAAGATACCTGGACAAGATGGATTCGATAAACTAATACATTGCAAACTGTTTTCATAATGTTTTGGTATCATAGAAAGTGCATACATGATATTATACTTGCAGACATTATTATAGTAGATGTCTCTTATCAGTAAATTAAGAGAGTGTAGCTGTTTGTGTATCTTATCTTTTATACCTGAATTACATCAAAGATTCAATAATTAATACTTTCTACCTTGTTATTTTCCTAGTGGTTGTCCATAGTACCAGAAGCTGACATAATATCCTATCCACCCACCATTAGTGCAAATCTTGCCTCTCATAGAAGTATGTAGAAGCACGGCATTACCTATCCCAACTGTACTGTTCATACACACACATCATCATTTTTTCTTTCTATACCCCTTCCTTTGTCTACACCTGTCAGAGATGGGCACTCCATTGTCATTCAACTAATTTAGGTGCCTAAACTCAATGACACAATCCAACATAGCCCAGCATTCCACAACAATAGTGAGTTATCTGAAGAAGTTGTCGGCCATAGCCATTATACAGCTTATTATAATAAGTTCAACTTATTATTATGGCCCCGCGATGTATACTTCATTTTTATACTTTTCTGCTGGATGGTTAAGACCTAGATAGAGCAAGACTTATATACCAACACATGTACTCTTTGTTTCTTATGAGGTCAGTGAAGTCCCCTCAGGGTTTATCTTGTAGTCCTGTACATTATTCTGTAGATCCTTTGTCTGTGTCATCCATGTGGATGGGTCACGGCAGCCACAAATTTTATAAACTAGATTTAAAACTATTAGCCCACGCACGCAAACAATTCACTGAACAGTCATGCAAGTCAAAATAGCAATAATAATAATAATAATAATAATAATAACAATAATAATGATAGCCAAACTAAAGAACAGTATGGTCTAATTGCTAAAAACTAATCATAAATTGAAAATCTTAACAACAATGGTAAGGAAAAGCCACACCACTTACAAAGAAATGCTAATAATAGAAAAGACAACAGACTTCTCAGAAATCAAGAAAGCCAGAAAATAATTTAATAATTTTAATGTACTGAAAAATTCCAACTTAAAATTTTGTATCCACTTTTTTAAATGAACATAAGAAAGGAGACTTTAAGGTGAAAAGGAAAAAGAATTCATTGTTAGCAGATTTGAAGAAAAATAAACATAATGGAGGTTTTTTCGTGTGGAAGAAAAAGATAACAGGTGGAAGGAAAATTGGACTGACAGATATGAAATACATATGAATGAAATTAACAACGTGGGTAAAAACCCACATAAAGAAAACTGTTGAACTTAACCAAAGAAGATAAATGAAAATTTAACTACAGGGAATATCTTATATTCTGTAAAAGAAACATGAAGTACTGTAAAAATATTCCTTGTCTGTAAATTAATTTATAAATGTACATATCTTTAGTGAAAAATTCCAGCTGGATAAAAATTCAGAATTTTTGTAAATTTCATTTGAAAATAAATAACGTAAATGCAAGCATACTGGGGAATATTTCCTTAACCGTTATAAAAGAATGTATAAAGCTACCATGATTAAAAGAGCATTTTAGTAGAGCTAGAAAAGGTTGCATGATAAGGAAAAATTGAAAGTGTGAGCTCAGACTTAATTTATGTAACAATTTAGTAAGTGGCAAGAGTGGTCCTAACTTTAAAATCAGTAGGGAAAGATGGCTGAATACATTGAAAATAATGAACAACCACATTTAAAAGCAATTATCTCAAAAACTTTCAGAATCCAATTATGCAACAGATACCAAAACAGGTTTCAGAAGCTTTAAAGATGTACATACTTTGGCTCATAAATTCTGCTCCTAGAAATTTACCTACATACAAGTGTCAAACAGGAAATTAAATATACCTCCCCCACAGACACACATAAAAAAACTGTGGGATTCATGTTCATAATTATAATAAATACAAACAACTCCAGTGTTTTATAGTGGGTATGTGATTGAATGAGTACAGGGCATGAATCCAAGAGAATATTGAGGACATGGTTTTGTATTTATCAATAAACCATAAGCATAATTTTACATGCTCCAATTTGGTCCTATAATACCTGTTTTTAATATTTGTTTTCATTCATATATTCACAGTAGTGAGAATCACATTCCTTTGGCGGAGTTGGTACATGGACACAACACATTCTATTTATTTCTTCATCCGCTCTGCCCCCTCCTTCCTTCCACCTTTTGGTGCCCTTCACATTTGAGAAAAGTCTATCTCATGGTGTCCTGTTACCATTTATTTTACTCTTTTTGTATACTTTGGGCTTCTCATGTAAGAGAATCAATTCATATTTAATCTTGCGGGTCTCATTTATTTCCTTTACTGTTTTAGACTCAAGGTGCATCCATTTTCCCACAACTCACTCCAGGTTTTCCTTCTGGTGTCTCAGTAGTACTTCGCTGTGTAGACATACCCAGGTTTTTCTTCTCCATTATCTGCTGGTGTAAAGACCACACCCAAGGATTAGCTATTGTGCATTGTGCTGCTCATAGGTGTGCGTGGGTATGCGTGGCTCACTGTCATCTACTGTCTTTTAAAGTGCTTGTTGTTTGTGGTTCTAAGAAAGTGATCTGGAGCAGCGGTGAGCAGAGGCCACAGGCACGGATGGCAAGAAGAGGCACTGATATTTATCAAGCATCCTGAAGGGGGAGGCATGCCAGGGCGAGGGCCACCGGTGGAGAGGGAGGCGCTGTCACCTTAACTATTACTAATTACACAGCAGACTCGGTTAACGGTGCATAGATGCTACCAGACACCATCTGTGTTGAACCACACAAGTGCCAAGGACGGAGCACTGAGATCCCTGGGGTAGACACAGTGTAGAAACCCCCGCAGTGTCCTGTTAGGAGGGACCTGAGGGCTGTCTCCTCTGAAGCTTTCTTTCTTCTTTGCACTCCAGCTCTCTGCCTTCTTCTAGTTGTAGGACACATCTACTTAGAATCCAGTGCATCCTGCCTTGAGGCACCTCAATCATGGACCTATTGATTGTTTACTTGTGTGATTGTGTGTGTGTGATTGTGTGTGTGTGTGTGTGTGTGTGTGTGTGTCTGACAGAGAAGCACAGAGAGAGTTTTCTTCATTCTCAATGAAATGATACGTTGAGGTGGAAGTATTTGGAGTTCACTGTGCCTAGGAATTCAAGTGTGCTGAAATCAAGAAGCTTAAAATATTGTTTTAAAATGCAGGACTAACAAGGTGCCATGACTTTACTGAGTAGGTGAGCAATGCATAATAATCTTAAATAATTATTCACATATAATTTTATGGTTATTACCAGAGTTGGAAATATAGAGAGCAAGCCAACATAGAAAGTCCCCACATTTTTAATGTGTGACTATAAAATAGGAAGAAACAGACTACATGTTAGGAAGTCAGTAGCTATTAGATTTATGCATTTTTGCAAATCTCCTTTCAAGAAAAAGTCCTTGTTCCTCTATCAGTGAACACATGAACATACCTCTGCATGTGGAGTGAGAAATTTAACAGGCCTGCTGGCCAAGATCCCTACGAGTAGTGCCCTTGAGGTGGTTCACACTAGCACACAAGAAAGAATTGTTTATTTTTCAGGGATTTTTTGAACCCACTCTTAGAATCCCTACTAAAAAAACTCCCTACTAAAAAACTAAATTATGGTAACTTATGCTTAAAAGAGTTATACTTTAAAAAAATAATTAAAATAAGAAGTACTCAAGGTTCGTCTTTTCCTGACTATCACTACTATGGTTCTAGTCTCACTGCATTTCTTCCTGTCTGTTCCGTGAGGTGACTGGCACATGAGTGTCAGCCCTGCCTGTACGGCAGATGCCCTGCATTCTGGCTCGCTTCTCAGTCGTGCTGCTTTGCTGGACACAATGCTCAACACGCACAATCTAAAGGAGCAATGGTTTATGTAGGCTCACAGTTTCAGCCCATTTTCGTCTTCTCCAAGGCAAACACAGCTCAGCAGAAGGGCCTGGCAGAGGAGAGTAGCTCACATCATGGCAACCAGAAGCAGAGAGAGGGGCATGAGCCAAAGGTGAGATGAGCCCTTCCGTATCACGCCCAAATGATCCACCTCTTCCAACCAGACCCTACTCCCTAACAGCAAGTCAGCCATCAGCTCACCCATGGGTGGATCCATTGATCAGCCTGCAGCCCTGGTGCAATCACCTTACACACACAGAGACTTTGGCTGGACATTGTAGCTCTAAGCCATAACAGTGGCACCCCTGGCCCCAACACTGCATTCTGTCATATCACCATCGTGCTGGAGACTGGCCTTGGGCATGCCAGGAGCAAGTTCATCATGGACAGTGCGCCCATCTGTGAATCAGCTTCAAAAATTCTAACACTGTGTCAGACAGCAAAGTCAAAAGATTTAAAAGGTCTATGTCCTTTTCCAGGAATCATTCAAAATTTTTATATTTGAGTTCTAGAGATAATACCTGGATATCTCTAGAACTAGTATAGAATCATTTGTATATTATCCTACAAATAATTATTTCTATTTAAAGGAATTAATAATTTAGTTGAGAATATATGTCATCTAACATCTGTTCTTTTATCTTTTATGTTCCTTTTCTAAACTTTTAAATCTTTTTATTTGTATTTCTACCCATATTGTTTTATTAATCTTATAAACATAAATTTGCTTTTAAAGGATTGAGATCATAAATCTGAGGTTATCAGTGGAACCGTTACTTAGTTAGAGCCCATTGGGTAGTTGCCCTGTCCTCACTCTTGCATCAAGGGTATTACAACCTTGAAACACAGGGTAAGTTAGCTCTCTTTCTCTCCTATTATTGTCAGTGTACTTAATCTGCATGTATTTCAGACCACACCAAATATTGCATTTGGTGTACAGCTAACATATATTCATTATTATTTTTCCCTTTTTTTTTTTTTTTTTTTTTTTTGGTGGAACAGGGGATTGAACTCAGGACCTTGTGCTTGCCAGGGAAGCACTTATTTCACTGAGCCATCTCCCCAGCCTATTTTTCCTTTTTTAAGAGAATAACACATTGTAAAAACAACAACAACAACACATTTCAAATGATACAGAAGTTCACTAAACAACATGGTTTTATATTGCATATTGTTGTCTTCAAATTAGTTCTTCAAATTACCAGATATAAGCATACAAAATGAGTCAAAAATGAAAAAGAAGAAAAAAGTAAGCATCAACTGTTCCTTTCAATAGACCAGAAGAAACAGAAATCAGGAGTACAGTGATCCGAGTTAGCCTGTGTATATACATATACTTATTTTCCATTTGGGGCTTTCATTCCTTACTGGATTTCTGTATTTCTGCATCATTTTCTTTTATTCTAAGCAGTTGGCCTTACTATGACTTCACTGAAACTTGATATGATGGTTCATCTTGATTATCCATTTGACTGGCTTGAGAAACCCCTAGAAGATTAGTAAAACAGTTTGGGGTGTATTTGGGTGCTCCTGGAGATGGAACTCTGAGGTCTGTGTCTGGTCTCTGCTCCTTCCTTTCTCGCATGTTCTCTCCCTTGTGAGCACTGTCAACTGAGCAGTGTTGCTCCCCACGCCCTTCTACCAAGATGTTCCTGCCTTGGAGCAGCTGACTGAAGCCCCTGAAATGGAGCTACATCAAACCTGTCCCTCTTCACCCTTTGAGTGCCAGGTGTTTTGCTCTAAACCTTATCAACTCATCTAGCAAGACAGTCTCTGGTTTCCATGTGTGACAGGAGCATGTCAACCCTTCCTTCCCTCGGGGGTGGGGGATTTCTCAGGCAGAACTCTAGGTTGCAGTATTTTTCTGCACTTTAAGGAGCCTTCAGCTCTGCACCCTAGCTTCATTGTTGTGCCAAATGTCCCACTGTGAAATCATTTCCTCCTCTTAGGAGGCTAATGGCTGTGTCTCTGGGTTTCAGTGGGTTGACTCAGCTGCACAAGTTCTATCTCAAGTTTGTGTCATGCAGGATTCATCTTGCCCATGATTGGTCTGATTGTTGGTTTTAGGGAACTTTCAGGACCTCTGCTACCTCCCTCCTTCTTCCACTATCTTCCTCATGTTTCCTGTCAACTCCTGTGTTTTCCTGCTGTGCTTCAATCTGGATATTTTTTTAACCATTCTCTAAAAACTTTATTTTTTCTTCCATGCTGCATTTAAAACACAACACATAAATTCTCCATTTCAATTATTAAAATCTTACTGGCAAGATTGTTAATTGCCTTTTCATAGATAGGATCTTCTAAATCAAGTCCTATTCTTTGGTTGACCATATAAATTTTAGCTGTTAAAGTCTCAGTGCCCAAACTCCTATGTGTGGATATCAGGTCTTACTTCCTATTTTTCAGGTCTCTTCACTTTGGTTCCAGCTCATATGAAATGCTGGATGCTTCGTATGAAATCCATGGGGCTCCTCATGATGCTTTCTTTACAGAGTCCGTGTTTTCTCCAGGTGTCCAGACTGGGAGAGGTGCTGGTATCCTGGCCTAAGAACCAACTGAGTTCATTTGTGACTCTTGTATCTTCATCTTTATTTTTGCTTTTGGTGCAAAGTTTTCATACAGCTTCCTCTTCTTCTGGTTCTCCTTTCTTCCAGAATGCCCTCTAAGGCTTCCGACGGAAAGACTGGACTATTACTAGCATCCACCTATATCTTAAAGCCCATTTGCCCCATTAGATGTTTTTAAAGTTACACTGTTATAACCCCCAAACGCCAAGGCTTTGTGCCCAGCTCCTCAGGATCTTTCTCCATTCATACTAGCAATTTAGTAAATGCCATCAGGTGGAAACAATTCAGTGGTGATTGCTATGGTTTATAGCTAGAGGTCTTCCTAAAGCCTCCTTAGAGCATAGGTGGAGCTTCTGGAAGGTGATTGGCTGATAGAGGTTTACATCTGACTTGCTAAGCGGTCTGGCTAGAAGAGGCAGTCCTGGGGTGTGGCTGGGAAGGGTTTATCTCCCTCCCACATCCTCCCTTCCCCCCACTTCCTGTTCTACATCCCCTGAGCAGCTTGCCTCCACCAGGGCCCTGTTTTGTGCCATCCTGCAGTGGAGCCAGCCAATTCTGTACTGCAATGTGAGCCAAAATGAACCTCGCCTGTAATTTGCCCGTGTCATGGGTAATGTCTCGGCAAGAGAGAAGTAACTGATATCATGCCCTTGTTATAGGCTGACTCTTTGCTTCCCCTTGTATTCCGATGCTGAAGCCTCATCCAAAGTGTTACAGTGTTTGTAGAAGGGCCTTGGGGGAGAAAACTGGATCGAGATGAGGTCACAAAGGTCATTCCTCTCAGATGAAGAGGGGGCACCAAAGTGCTCACCCAGACCCTCACGTCGGGGTGAGGGCACGATGAGAGGCTGAAAGCCAGCAAAAACGAGGACTATGGAGACTTCTAGCCTCCATAACTGGGAGAAAATGAATGCCTGTGGTGGAAACCCCCAATCGTGACAATGGCATTGGCGTCTTGAGGTGGCTCACACATCCTGTGCCTCCCCTTCCTCTCTGCACTTACGGGCCTCTCAGTACTCATCTCCTCCACGCATGCATCCACAAAATGAGCTGAGTCCCTGCTGGCTTCGGTGGCTCCATCTACAGCTTATTTCTCCTGCTCTGCATCACCAAGGGGAGAACATTGTCCCTCCGGTGGCCCTTCTTTTGTCACCTTCCACCTTGGCTACTTGGGTGGCTCTTTGGTATCTTGAAATGATGTTTTTCAAAACCTCTTCTCCCTAAAGCATCAGCATGCATCTGGCTTCTCCATGTCAGCAGCCAAGAGAGATCCTGAGGACGGTGCTAGGGTCAGAGTTTAAGGGGGCACTTGTGGCCAAGCTGAGGAGTCAGGACATCCCTGTCACCTCTGTCCCAGGTAATCCAGTAAGGTGGCCACTACAGAGGTTTATGATTGCCCAGTGTTGCTCCTCATCCACATGCATCATTCCTTCCTGACCACTTCTCTGGTCTTTTGATCCATGCTGCAGGCAAGAATCTTTTCAACACATAGCTCTGGATGTCCACATGAAGTTGTGCCCGTCTGCCTCCCCCAGTGTTAGGCCTTTGGTGGGGAATTCTGAATCACTGTGGTCAAACACCTGCCAACCTCAGGCACAAAGCAGCACTGCAGTTGTCTGAACTTAACACTTTTTCCTAGCATCATGGATTTCTTGGCCACATCCAGACTGATTTCATTGTGTTGGAATAGTTTATGTCGCTCCCTGTGTGCTTAAGAAAGGAGAAGAAGAATGCCTGTGGCTGGAAGAGTGGAGCACAAAGACAGCAAATATTTGGAAAGTAGCATGGTTTGAGCACTTGGGAGAGAAGTGCCATACAAATGATTGTTTTTTAAAGTACCATGTGTAGGAAATGCAATCCAGCTTTTTTAAAAGAAGTGTTTTGGCATTTCATCCCAATTTCCTGATGAATAGTAACTAATGAAATGTTTGTCTGGGACTCTGAAGAGGCAATTCAATTGGCTGCATGTAGATAGATAACGTCAGTTGCTTTGATCTTGCCGACCAAAGCATCTTATATAATGATAAATTATACCAGGTTTCAAAATCCTCTAAATGATGTTATCCGCAATACCACTGCCTCCTTACTATCTCCCATTTTTATTTTCCCTCAGTGAAAGAAATAACAGTTTGTAAAGCCTTATAAATTCCAACTCTTATCTTTTAAAATGGTTGTTCTTTTTCCTCATCTCAACATGCAAATAGACTGCCGTTCCTAGGCCTTTGATAAAGAGCTCGAAGTCCACAAGGTTTTGATAAACCATCTTGCGAAACCCAGCCAGTGAACAAAGACATATGAGGGGCTGATTGTCTCCGTGCCACTGTGAGCAGTCCTCACCTGACGTGGTCAAAGCAGGCCAAGCTCCACACTGGGAGGGAACTTGGGACAGTAGAGGACTAAACAGAAACTGGGCAAACAATTTGGAATGCTCCAGTTGCAAAAAACCTGTCCTGGTTCCCCCACTCCCTGCACTGTAGACAGCGCCTGGGCTAGGAGGCCATTCCAGGTGGTGGATACAAGATGACCTTCCTAGTTCCATTGACTTTCAGGTCTATGAACGACACTACGTCAGCCACTAAACTGCTGCCTGAGCCTGGGAAGGACGCACTGACCATCAGCATCTGTCTGGGAACTGTGGGCAAAAGCGAGACCCAGTCAGCCTTTATCCAGCTCCCCTCTGCCCATAGGGGCTCCTCTCTCTTCTCTCCATGGGGACACTAATTAGACCTTTATTATCCCTTTCCTTCCACTCATCCATGGATTGTCTCCCATCCAAGTACTAACCAGTACTAACCAGGCCCGACCCTGCTTAGCTTCTGAGATCAGACGAGATGGGGCACGTTCAGAGTGGTATGGCCGTAGACCATCCATGGATTGTCAAATCTTTTTTCCCAAACTATTTTTTTTTCTAGTAGGTTTGATCATGTTCCCTTTTCTTTTAAAATGTCCTTCTTTTGGCCCTCTTTTCTTTCATATAACTTCCTTCTTAAATTGTAAAATATTGATGGGACAAACAAAGATTGTGTATTCAAGATGCACAGTGTGCTGATCTGATACAGGTATGCCAGGCAGCGATGTGTCATAGGTACCAAATGTTCACTATTTTTTCATCCATCAATGGATACCTAGATCGTTTTGTGTCTTGGCTTCTGTAAGTAACACTCAATGCCCATGGGGACCCTCTGTTCTTGACAGCATATGTGTCTCAGGGCAACTTCCCACTTTAATTGGTAACTCTATCCTTCGGCTTTAACCTGAAGTCCTTGCACACCCAGGGTGTGTTAGCAACAAGCACTTTACCTGAAGACAGAAGCGACCATCTGATGTGGATTAAATCAACATCAAAGAATCAAGTGATTGGTGAGGGAGTGTCTGTAGGACATTCTAAAATCAGAAGGACCCATCCTGTGTTTCAGGCCATGAAATGTTAGAGCACATGAGACCTGGCAGAGTGGCACCAGGTCTGCAGTGTGAGCCCCGCTGCAGACCCTAACTGCTCCAGAGCTTCCTGCAAGGGTTAACAGGCACAGTGCCATGGTCCTGGGTCAGGTCATCAGGACATTGACTGGGCCCTGTGCATATCTTTTGCCCATGTGGGAAGGAGTATCAGAGACAGACAGTAGACAGGACTCTGCAACTCCCCTGGCTTGTAGAAGGCCACCAAAGCCCTACTTTGGGCCTCTGGTGGCTCCTACTCCTGCTTGCCACTCCTTCTTGCTGCCACCATCTCTATTACCTGCAGTTCCTTGTTCACACACCTGGGTGGGGACTGCATTCCCTGCATTGGGTCCATGCTGGGGAGCAGGGGCACCCATCAGGCCTGGTACATGCTTAACAAAGAATCTTTGCTCAAAGAACAGAAAGTACCATCCTCCTACCCCAAGCCCAAGTTCAGGGCTCCCCGCCAGGGTAGTGTTCCTGCAGGAGGAGAGCTGGCAGGCTGTCCTGTACTGAGGGCCTGTGTCTGTGACATTGGCTGAGCCGCTTTCCTGGAAGCAAATCTCTGGCTAGGCTCTCTCAGGTTCGTCTTTGAACTTTGTCTGGCCATAGGCAAAGGGTCTGACTGGGACTTCTTGTGGGGGGGGTAGCATCCATGGCCCCCAGAGCCTACTCTTTGCCTGTCTTGAACCCTTGAACAGAGTAGTAAAGGCCAAGGACCTCTGAGATTACAGGGAGATGTGACCAAAGCCAAGCTGCCCTGAGTACTCTCCTCTTCAGGCCCTAGCCCAGTGTATGAACAAACCAACCAGAGAAACCATTAAGTCACTCTTCCCTGCTGCAGCCTCTGCCCCAAGAACAGCAGAACACAAGCAGCTCAGGAAGACCTGGGCAGGGGCATAATCTGTGAATGCAGAGACCAAGACTTGAGTAGAAGCGTTCTTGAATGACCTTGGGCCTGGGCTCAGTTTCTCCACCTGCGCAAAGAGGCACCCAGCCAACACGACCTCTGAGGCCTCTGGCTTTCATCTCAAGGTGTCGGAAGGCAGCTTTGCAGGACGGGCTGCTCTACCCAGCCAAGGCCCACACCACATGAAATTCACTGTTCCAAGGTGAACCTTTCACTGTCCCACCAGGGGAGTCCTTTTTGTCCGCAGATAGGAGAGAGATAAAACAGCCTGGGAAATGAAAGGAGGAGGGGTTGACTGGCACTGTGCCCCAAGGGAATGTCACTATCCTGCTGTGAGGGCCCCCAAGCTGGCAGGCACACAGCAAGAGCCCAACTCCTCCTCAGCCTGTGATGGGCATCTGGCCCCCACTGCCTGAGCAAACATCACCACTCCAGCAGACTGCAGGTGTTCAGGCGGCGAGCTTCCTTGCACCCCAGAGCTCATTGTCACAGACCCTCCTGTCATTGCAGGCAACGGGGAGTGCAAGACAGCCTGAGAAGGAGCCATTGGCCCTGAGGGGACAAGAAGAAGAGACACCAAGGCACCGCAGGCTGGGCTTGATGGAGGAGGAGAAAGAGTGCTGGCGGCAGGGGCTGGGGCCAGGCGGGGCGGGGCTGCCTCCAGTTCTGCACAGCGGGGTGCAGCACCGAGAGAGACTATTCATCTTCTGCAGAAGAGCCAAGCTTCAGGGGTGTGAGGACAGAAATGAGGGTGTGGGGCTGCAGAGGAGGAGAAGCAGCAGCCACGCTGGGCCCATCACGTTATCACCATAAAAAATGCCGTCAGAAGCCAGCCCCCAGCCTCTCCAATTCTAGGAGGCGCTTGTACCTGATTGCATCTGGCCTCTGAAAATGGATGTTAATTCCTCTCTTTTTCTTTATGTGCCTCTCCACTCCCTCAGTACGTGAGTGGTACGTGTTAGTGTCAGAGCTGTGTTTTCTGGGAAAATCTGTACCTCTGTATTATATTCTCTGTAGACATAAAAGCTATGCCATTTAAAACAAAATAAGAGCTCTGAAGATGGAGATAAATATGCATATAGAATGGATGGATTCATGCCTAATGTGCCCGGTGCAGTAGCACGGAGTTCAGGTCCCTGCAATGCAGAGCACAGGCATCCATATCCCATCAAATGCATTTTGGAGAGCAGTAAATTACATGCTGGAGGTCGCAGGAGGGACACCAGGCCAGGCTCCACCTGCAGGAACCCTGACAAGCAGGCATCTAGAGCAGTGACTCATCCTAAGGGGAGAAAGCAGATGCCGAGGGAGGTCACCCAGGACGGGCAGAGCTGTTCCCTATGGGGCCCCAGCTCCTTCAGCCCCACTTCGGCTCTTGCTTCCTGGGCGAGTTCTCAGCCTTGACCCCTCGCTGAATGGAAGGAAGGTAATTTCTCCCTTGAGCTCGCGGAACGTGGTTTATGGCTGCTGCAGAGAGCCCTCTCCAAGAGGCTCTAAATTACCGTGCTCGCTGGAACATGCGTGCATGAATAATAGATCGAGCCCAGATGCACAGCGGCCCCCCACATGATTTCTCAAAGCGCTTGGAGACTCTCTCAAGGGTGCTTGCCGAGGTCACAGCCTACTTGAGCTCTTCCGGGCGGGTGCAGAGACACAGAAACCTGCAGTGGAGAGGAGGTGCTGCTACTGGTTGCAGTACAAAG
>PVKA01037814.1:0-20718 GCA_004027165.1 Ctenomys sociabilis | reverse complement strand
GCTGGAGACCCCACCCCCGGCCCCTCTGTCTGCCTAAGCAAGTGCTTTAATTTGCTGAGCTATTCAGCCAGCCCTGGGGTGGACATTTGCAACATCTCTATTTTGTTTAGTTTTACTTACATTTCTTGTTACATAGGTCTTGCTTCATCTTGTTCTTAACCATCTAGCAGAAAAGTATAAAAATGAGGTATATAAAGTAAAGCCATATTAATATGCTGAGCTGTGAAGGGCTCAAGTCAATAACGTCTGCAGATAACCCACTGCTATTGTGGACTGCTAGATAGTGTTGGATTGTTTTCTGAATTCACACACCTATTATTTAGATGTCAATGGAATACCCATCACTGACAGGAATAAACAAAAAAGGGGGTCTACAGAGGAAGGACCATTCTGTATTTATGTATACAGAACAGTTAGTATAGATATACAGCTACTTTCGCTTAATTCAATGATATTTGTACAAACAGTGTTTGGACAGGATATCCTGTCTGCTTCCTATATTATGGATAACCACTGAGAAGATAACAATGTATTAATTATTGAAACTGTCCTATTATCAGCTTTGAAACTACAAAAAGGCTTTTTAGTTTGGAAAAAAATGAAATGATATTAGTATTTTAATTTTTGACTCATTATCATGTTATAACTATATATACCTTCATTTATAATTAATCTTCATCTTTTATCCCACTTTCTTTAGTTGTTAGAAATTATTTTACTAAATCTTCACAAATAATTTTTCTGCATCTATCATACAATCACATGCACTTTCTATTTTAATTTCTTGGCATAATGAATTATCTTGATAAATTTCCTGATGTTGAATACAACAAATTTTTGGAGAATTATAAAAACCATAAATATTGAGCCAAGCATGGTGGTGCATGCATGTAATCACAGCCTTCAGAAGGCTGAGGCAGGAGAACTGCGGAAAGTTTAGCAGAAGCGTGAGCTACATAATGAGGTCAAGCATAGCCTGGACTCATAGACATCATAGCAAACACAAACAAAAAACTCATGAATACTGTGAACATGAATCATCAGAGACCAGAAAAGACTTTATGAAATAATGGATATATTAGTTTTTGGGGATTAACATTTTTAACAAATAAAGCAAAAAGGATATGGGTATATCAGCACAAATTTAGATCTTACACTCCAATGGAAGACTTAGAGAATACCACAGAGAACAGAATATGAAATTTCTAACTCAATCAAACTTTTGTATTTTATGAAAATTCTCAACCTTAAATTATACCTCAAAGACTGCCAAGCCCCATGTAAAATTCTTGAGGCAAAGTACAGTCTGAGATACCTACTGAGGTGTTTGTGATGAAAGATGTGAAGTTTGATCAAATATAATGTAAAAAAAGAAATTTTTAAAAATTATGACAATATCCGACAAGTTGTAATCCTCTCATAATATTCCCCCTCTCTTCGAACACATTTATCACATTTTTTGCCACTTTCTGAAGCAGATCTGGAAATTCTCTTTTGCAAATAAATTTACTTGTGTGGTAACTGCTGTGATGCTCTGAACTGATACAAAGCACTTACTTTTCATGATCATTTTGACTTTGGAGAAGAACTGGACCTCACTAGATTCAGTGGAAAAGGAGACTGAGGATGCATCGCAGAGCTTCTATGCAGCAGCTGCACTCACCCTATTTTCAGTCATATCTTACAAAGACACCCAGGAATTAAGACCTCCAGAACTGCTTCAAAAAGGTGAACAATGAGATAATTGTGTTCTGAGTAGATAATACTTTGAAGAAGATTAATGTCTTTTACAACAATAATTTAAAAAATTTTAAATAGTCACAATATCTTTTTGTCACACTCTGTGTGTGGGGTTGGACTGGGTGTATTTCCTCATATGTCAGAGAAATGACAATTGTTTTCCCCAAAGATCTTGTTAGGTGAAAATAGGACTTTTGCCTATTTCTGGTTTGTAGCACAAAAAAGCATG
Organism: Ctenomys sociabilis; assembly: GCA_004027165.1. NCBI lineage: Eukaryota > Metazoa > Chordata > Mammalia > Rodentia > Ctenomyidae > Ctenomys > Ctenomys sociabilis. The sequence continues at coordinate 18,749 of PVKA01037814.1, read as the reverse complement.
CTTAGTATTTTTTTGCAATCAAACTATTGAGGTTCATGACTCACCCACACGGTTGACCCTGACAAAGGATCTACAAACTGCTGTACAGTGTTTCAGGGTAAATCCTGAGGCGATTTGACTGAACTTGTCACATACAGAAGTTACATTTCATGTTACATAGGTCTTGCTTTATATTGGTGTTAACCATCCAACAGAAAAGTATAGAAATGAGTTATATAAAGTAAAGCCATATTAATATGCTGAGCTGTAAAAGGCTCAAGTCAACAACTTCTGACATTGCCAGTCTTATGGATAATCCTCTACTGTTATGGACTACTGTACTATATTAAGATTATTTTACTGAATTCATGCACCTACAAAATTTAATTGGCAATGGAATACTCATTTCTGACAAAACTAAGCAGAAAGGAGGATATAAATGAAGGACCATTTTGCATCTGTATATACAAAATAGTTAGGACCATTTTGCATCTGTATATACAAAATAGCTACTTTCCCTTAATTCAATAAGAAGAAAGATTTGTACTAACAGTGTTTGGACAGAATATCATGTCTGTATCTTGTACTATGAATAATTGCTATGAAGACAACAATATGCAATGTATTAATTACTGTAACTGTCCTACTAATCTGTTTTGAAACTGTCCCATTGCTACTTATTTCTCAATTAAATTATTATGAAAATATCTTTTAAAAAAATAACTGTTGAGGCTCAATTTTCTTTCTCATGAAAGAAGCTAATGGATCTGTGCTATAGGCATGGTGACCATGGTTTTTCACAGTCTGACAAAGAAAGTGTGTGGAGGTAAACAGTGAGAGACAGTGGATGAAACACCCCAGGCAAACCCACCATGGTGCCCCAGGGGGGAAGGCTCTGCAGGTAGAGCCACAGAGACCCAGGTAACCAGGGTAGTCATCTTCATCTGCTCTTTCCAGTGAACCTGTGAGTCATCTGGCTAGCAGTGTGCAAAACCATGCACAGAAAACAGACCTAGGAGCAGAAGAACCAAGTCCAACAGAAGGTGGGGAGAGAAATGAGAGCAACATCACTGACCAGCACATTTGGCTCTGTGATTTCTGGCAATCCAAGTAAAAAGTGAAACACGGCAAGTTATTTGTGCTTATTGTCAGAAGGGGGGAAATAGACCTAAATTTTCTTGGCATTTCTGTGTAATGCAAGTTTCCCAAGTGAGACCTTACACAGGGTCATATCAACATGCAGAACAATGTTGAAGAGGTGTTTCAGAATTGCTGCAATCACTGTCATCAGATATATACTGTTCTCTCGGCTTGTTTATTTGTTTTTGGATGAAAGAAAATACAACTTGTAATAGTTCCCTTGCTTGTCTTTAGAAAGTACCCTGTTATTGCCTGAATTGTGTGCTTCCAAACTCATGACTTGCAGTGCTAATGTCCAGGACCTTGAAATGTAGCTTTATGTGGACAAAAGGTTTCTACAGAGCTAAAAATCACTGAAATGAGGTCTTTAGAGTGGGTCTTCATCTATTACAGCTGGGTCCCTAGAGAAAGAGAAGTCTACACCCAGGTACACTCAGAGAATACCATATGATGGTGAAGCCAGAATCCAAGGAGATGCTGTACCACACAGGGAATGCCAAGACTGCTAATGAGGCACTGGAAGTCAGGGAGGACACAAGCATTTTCTCTCATGTCCTCAGAAGGAACCATCCCAGTGATACCTTGGCCTCCAAATCCTCATATCAATAGCTGCTAAATGAAAAGTATGTTACCACTTGGCTTGTGGTACTTTGTCATGAAGACTTAGAAAACCATACACAAGTTGTTGTACATTTGGAGGGCTGAGGAATCCTCCAGAATGATTGATGTAGCAGTGAAAAATCCTGATTAAAGACTGAATAGAAATTTCCAGTTATTGAAAAGAAAAACATAGTAGAGAAGAGAATGTAGTCAAGATAATTTTAAAAATAGCTCTGACTTGGGGCATGTTCCCAGTGCCCAACTTTCACAGCAGCAATGTGGTCACCTCAGGCTTGGCTCTGCCAAATAACATTCACATGTCTGCAATGAAAAAGCTCACATACCTGCTTTGGCCTTGTCCTACTTCATAATGGGTCCCCTTTAAGACGAGAGTCCAGAGACCAGTAATAACTGGTCCAGGACCAAATTCAATAAAACAGGAAATCTCTGTCACTTACCTGATCCTTAATTAATGATGGGAGACCCTACAGCCCCACTTTTTCCAGCTCAGGTAATGCTGCTGGATGGTCCTAGCAACGCTTTTTATGACTTGGCTGAATTTTGCCAAGCATTCGCTTGGTGTCACATTTACGAGCTTACTTAAGAATCTTTTGTGCAAACTTTTTGAAGGTTTTCTTTACAGACTCGCTCCAGAACCAAATTCCTGGCTCCCACTACACAGCTTTTGAAGAAGTCCAAAAGGTAAGATTTGTTTTCTAATTATGTCTCCTATATTCTTTCCTGCCTCTTCTCTTCACATAAGGATATCCCTAGGTTCCAGATAACACTGCTTTTCTAACAAGTAAAGTAGCTTCTTACCAATAGGCAAAACTCTCTTCAATATTTGCCATTGCCCTGTAATCTCCCTGGCAAGGTCCTAACTGCATGCAGAGGCATGACAACTTAAAATACCCACAAATAGCTCTGTGTGTCCCTGGGATATGTGAGGGCATTTCAGAGGGAGAAATGCTTCTCTGCCAACAACCCATACAGTCCAATTATCCCAGCCTCGCAAATAGTCTTAAAAAGTGTATGATCCAATCTCTGTTACCACAAACTACGCCAATGAAAAGTTGCTTTATAGCATGTTCACTAATGGGCTGTAGACTTCTGATAGAATTCACCAAGCATTAAATTCATCTCTGTCCTTCATATAGTCCATAAAATCCCTCATTATTCTCATTCTTTCATATGTCTAACACTGTGTTGGCCCCACACTGCCGTGTGGCCCCCATGGTAGGTTATGATAGGCATGTATTTAACACCTAGTCTGAAGCCCAAGCTGTAGAAATCTGAATAATCAAGTATAAGATAATGAGAAGGAGAGTCCATTCTCATACAACTCAGATAGAAGGGACTCCTGATTCTTTGCTCCAATGTGTGGAGCATATTGTTTAAAGTACCTCAATTAGTGGTATGACTTGTGGCAAAATTCCATTCCCTTATTTTACTATCCAGAAATTGAATTGCCCCCTCCAAAATCATATAAAGTCACCATAGTCCTGGGCTGGGCGAGGCACCATCCACCACACTATATAGCTGTGAACACCAGAGTCAAATGAACAAACACCTATCATCTTCATGATGCAAAATGTGAATATGCTCAGTGGATCTGAGAATGTCTAGAAATTGTGCCCATGAACAAGGCTATGGAATATACAAGTCAGGAATAAAGGCATCACACAAGAGGAGAAACCTATCAGGGAAACTGTTCCCATGTCAAGCTAAGTACAAGGAAGAAATCCTTCAGATACTGGCATTTCTGTCTCCATGTCAGATTTTATCATATTTGATTTCCTATTATCTAAACTTGTATTCACATAATAAGAAACCTTATGATTAAGAAGCATCTGATCTTTATACATGGGAAGGATCTAGGAACTGGGGTGAAACTGTGTCAGAAAAGTTTGTGTTCTGCAAAAGCAACTCTACAAGAAGAATTGATGGGGCTGCTGTTTTGGATGACACAGCCTTGCAGCTGAGGCTGAACTGCAGGACTCTGAACATCTGCTGGTCAGTTACATTTCCCCCTAAACACATCAATTTTCAGTGTGTTTCACTGGTGCCACCCATGTTTACAGAATTATTCTACTTGAGCACCTCAGGTGAAGATAATAGCAGGGTGCCCTAAGGCTTTTTAATAGATGAGGTAACGGAGGAGCTAAGTGATCTCTCCAAAAGCACATAGACACTCACTGGTAAAGAGAAGACTTTTACTTCTGATTGATCTTTCAGTTTAGGCTCACATGGTGAAGAAGGGGAGGAAGCCTAAGCTCCTTGACTGCATTGGTCACTATCCACTTAACCCTTCTACTGAGAATTATATGGCTGTTTCCAGGGTAATGACACCCAGGAACAGGTAGACTACCATTCCCACCAGAGACAACATAACTTCTCCACATCAACCAAGATCTTTTGAAAGACCAGACTAGAGTTCCACTCATTGAACCAATTGGTTGGGATGTGTGAGCATTTTCTTCATAAGAATAAAAATAGACTTTATGAGGGAATAACTTCACATTCATATTTATGCCAGGTCAAAGGCAGAGTCCAGAGTCAGGCTTCAATCCACTCTTTTCCATTTATAAGTGTGAATTCTTACATTACCAGTTGGGAATGCCTCCACCTGTCTAAATATACACTTGCATGCGCTGGTATCCACCCCCATTAGCATAAGGGTCACCACTGCAGGAGCACAGTGATGTCATCCTCCTCACAGATGGGCCACAGAGCAGTGTTTCAGACGCCCCTGTGCCTAGGACACACAAGTCAAATGGAAAGTTAGAAACACCTTCTGCAGGCAGCCACTGCCTTACCTTGTGTTTATATTAGTTTTGCTAATCTACTCAAGTGAACTTTTTCCCTAAGAAAATGTAATGGGAATATTTTATGTGAAAATTTTATGTAGTAAGCAGCTGTATAAAGTCTTAATTCCTGTTTTCAGTAGGGTAAGTGGCAAATGCAACTAGGAAGAAAAAAAAAGGTTCCTGAGTGCTCATTGGAGCAGCAGGCATTGGAAAATCCTTGCAAAGTCTTTCCAGGAAAACACTGCTGCAGATTGGGGTGGAAGTACTTAAATCTTGGTACAGGACAACATGTCTTAATGAGGTTGAGCAGAAGCATTGGAAAAGCCACTACCAATGAGGAAATATAGGTAGAGGAAGGGAATACGGCTTGAGAAAGTCACACAGAAGAGAAGGGAGTGTCATAACAAAGGAAGAGCTGTGACCAGACCATGCTCCAGGGTCAGTCTGTGTCCAGCGCCTGCCCTGTGTTGATAACAGCAGCTGCTTGCAAAGATGAAAGGAGGGTGTCGCTGTGGCCCTGCTATTGCTCCAGCCATAGAAATCAGTCATATGCTGGAAGATGTCTTCTCTGCCCTCTAAGCTCCTTTCAAGATCCATCTGATTAAAAAGTGGCACAGGGTTATACTACAGCCTCTGTATTTCTCTGTCCTAGAAATTCATGCAGAAACATAAGCAGAGGATATAGTCACCTACTATTTATATGATTTAAATGAAGGGAATTGATGTAGGCCAGCAAAAGGGTATTGGAGAAATTCAGTTTTGATTCCCTGTCCTTTTTCAGGTACACCTTTGGAAAAATTACCTAACCTTTGTGGATGTTAAACCAAGACAATAATTTTCTTAATTTTTCAGGAGGATTAAATGCTGTCATGTCCAAATACACCAACACCAAGTTTATAGTTGGGAGACAGGAGAAGTTATATATGGAGAGATAGTATACAGTCTTAAACACTAAAGTAATAATGTCAAGTGCAGCAAGGGTTGCCTTCTTCTGAGACAGCATGCACTTGAAAAGGAAAAAGTCGTTAGCCCAGGACACCAGCACAGGGCAAGAGAAGAAACAGCTAGAGAGCCCCATGCATGAAAATGAGGCCAGGTACCCAGGACTGCAGATCCCCAGCATTTCTTCTGTGGTAAAGTGGGTCCTAATCCACCTGCCCTCACCCTGCACTCTGCCTGCCTCTCTCCCTCTACAACAAGCTCTGACTTGGACTCTGACTCCCTCTCTACAGCACTCAGTCTAGAAGCTTAGGTGTAAGGCCCAGAGCGTGACACAGAACTTGGTCCCACCACGGTCACTGAACATACATAAAATGGAGAACGAAGAAAAGACTAGATGTGATACTCAGGATAGATAAGACTTGATAAAGTTTTTATTGATGATTAGGATTTTAAAAGGTCAATCAGAAAGAAAATGGTAGATTTCAAAATATAGAAAATTGTGCCATTTGTTTCTTTTACTTTATTTTTTATTTTGTAGGTAGAATTTGTACATTTGAATAGATTACGTAGAAATGGAGGCCTTTATGGAAAAACTGTTGCATTCTTTCCCACAACTTTTTCCCTTGGTCATTAATTCTCTTCATGGGGAGCTAGAATCCCACAGGGCAAATCCCCATTGTGATAGGTTGGAGCCCAAGCACTGCTTGTTTTCAGAGGATGTTATTCTAGGTGACTTCTCCTCTAAGTTTGTCTGTTTTTTAGGTGACCTGTACAGCACTTCACACAGTGATGATCAAGACTGCTATTCTTAGCCATTTCTGCCTACCTTTGTTCCTTAGGACATGGGTTATATTCAGTAAATTACTACAAGAAGCCCTGGCTGCTCCTGAACTAGGAAGTGCATATGACTGTCATCCTATTTTAGAATATTTCTTGGTCCTCTTAGCTGAGTGTACAGAAGATTTTTTGTTATAAAAAATAAAAACATCTGAGCTCACAACCATACTCTGCAGAGACCACTGACTTGCAGGTCCTTGCATGGCCAGGATCATGCAGCTCCAGAACCTGGCTTGCAGGCCCTTCACCCTGCATCAAACACAGCTGCTGTAAAATCTGTGCAACTCAGAAGCCTCCATGGTGCTGGTAAATTCCTCTGAGGGTGGATTCCACTGTCCCCTCTATAGCCAGGGGGACCAGGGAGCTGTGACACTGAATGAGTCTTTCTCTGGGATCTCAATGAAGTTATCATCTAAAAGTGAACTTTAAGAGCTGCTTGCTATTGTCCCAAAGAATACAGGTGCCAGCTGGTCAACTGGGTGTGCAGGGTGGTATCATGCAGGCTCTGCTGCACCTGCCAACCAGTGAGGCCTAAGGCACAAGCAACCTTCATTCTCGCCATGTAGTGCTCTAACCCACTCAACTCCAGACTCATACCGGGAGTCAGACTCTCTTCACTTGCTACCCTGAGAAAGAGCTTTTCATTGCAAGGGAAGATGAGCCTGAGGTTCAGAGCCCATGGGCTGTCTAGCCACACGCTCATCACTTTTAAAGGAAGTTTAACTTCCAGGTCACAGAGGGGGCTGCTGAAGTCTCTTCTGCAACTGGCATCTGAAGATCTCCCTGTGGCCCAACAGGCCCAAGGAACATTCTCTGCCATGAATTTTTGCTCAGATAAGCTTGTCTCTTTGACCATATCACTGACTGGTATCTAATTGATTTTGTCAATGGAATGCTGGGCATAAACTTAGAAGAAAGCAGAGGGAAAAGGAAAGAAGGAAAACAAATTCAAATGTATATGTTGACTTCCTTTTGAAGAGCTGTCTCGTGCTGGCTGGCTGCCTGACCCAAGGCCACTGCTCCTTTCTGGGGGCCTTTCTCAAAACCGTCTCCTGCTTCCTTCCCTCCTGGCCATCACTTTATGAGGGGAGAGGATAACAACTCTGTTCTTGCAGCCAAGGGCCAATAATTAGTCTCTTGTGCTTTCCTGACATGCCAGCATGTCTGATGGTTACTCACCCTACCTCCATCCTGCATACCTTTGCAAGTAGCTTCTTTATTATACCTACCTTCCATATTCTGGTTGAAATGAATCATCTGTCCTTTTTCAGGGACCTGAATCAGCATTATTGTTTCTCATTTTGCTCCATGTAGCATGGAACTCCCTGTGACCACAACAGCGTGAAGTCCAAGGAGCAGCAGAGAAATTCAGTGAATGGGCGGTGTCCCACTCCACAGGGCCCTACTGTGTGTGCTCTTCTGTCATGCAAGTTTTCCCTGTTCTTCCAACCAAAGATGTCTGCATTCTGTGGAAATAACTAGGTCCCCTCTACCAATCCTCCCCCTTCTGTCCTTGAGTGGGTCTGTGTGCTCCTGTGTGAAAAACTATGCACCAATGTGAGTCTTCCAAACCTCTCCTATGAGTAGTAAAATTTGGCAATGTTTTATAGATGCTTTATTGCTTATTAATTGAATACAGCCTGACATTACTGCACTTAGTCCTTCACAGAGGTTTTCTGTGCCAGTTTTCATTTCATTCCTTGGAGAAAAGAGCAGTATCTTCATTTCATAGCAAAGGAACTGAAGCCCAGCAAAGCTCACTCACCTTCCTAGTTCTACCTCTTAAAAGCAACAGAACCAAACCTGAACTCCATGCTGCAAAACGTTGTTACCTTGCCTGATGGCTCCCCCAGCCAGACCTAGCGGGAGCTCCTTAGTGTACCTGTGTCAGCAGACAAGGAAAGACACCCAGGACCTGCAGGGCACAGATAGTTGCAGTCCACAGCCCTCTTCCAGTCCCAGTTCTTGGCTCAGAAGACAGTTTACCAGAAATCTGAATATAATCTGATGCCCTACAGAATAACATAGAGTGTGTCTTTATCTCTTAGTTCTAGATTGTTTGCATACTCCAACAAGGCCATTTCTTACTGGTTCTATTATGTGCATACCTTAAAGATTCCTCTAGAAAAAAACTGTCCTTGTGATGTCCAAAGCCCTCTCTCAACTGTGTCCCATTCTCTTGTGTTCCACAGTGAACATTATGTTTTCACCAAAGCTTAACTTTTGTCATAACCGTGTAGAGCTGGTAGCCAGTTATAACACAAAACAGAGTCTATCCTACTCTGTTCCATAGTCTTCTATTTCTTCAAAATGTCCACAAAAGCAGTGCCTAGCTCACAACACTGTACTTAGAAGATTAAGTACAGCAATATGTGAAAACGTTTTCCAAATGCAAGACTTTTTTATCATTATTTAGTGGATGATGCATGACTAATTAAAGAGTAAGAAGTTTCTTGAAGATGGTGGGCTAGTAATAAAAAGAATAATGTTGAAAGCAATGACTTCGTATGAAATTCACTGATTAAGACAAGAATAAACTCTGTCAGGCCATACCCCAACACATGAGACTTAAGGTTATACTTAGATCTAAACAATAGCAGAGTCTAAATACATGTATAGTTATGCATCCCATAATACCTAATCATAAGGGTATTTTCTCAGAAATACAGTTAGCCACTTTTGTCATTGTAATAACATCATACTTACACAAAGAGATGGTTTAAACTTTGCTAGATGATATAACCTTAGGTAAGATCCACGATTTAACAAAATTCCACTGCATAGCACAAGATTCATGGGATGGGCATGGGCATGACATTAGAATGCCACTTTCAAGACTTTGTCCCTAGAATTAATCCTTCAGCCTGCCTGGTGCAGATAGGGCAGCAAAGGAGAAGAAGCATTTGTTATGGTCTCCTCTACTGCCACCTTTGACAGAGCCTCTGGAAGGTGCCAGAAACTGCCTAGTGTACAGAACCAGAAGGAGTGAGGAAGTTTCCTTTTGTGCTGCTGTAATAGAACATTGTGGAGTTGATGATGCTTCATGAATAGAAGTGTGTTTGTCCTCAGCTCTTGAGGTAGAGAGGTTGAATACTTAGAGACCAGGGTCTGCCAGGACCTTCATGAGTCAAGGCAAGAGTCCACAGGGCCAAATTCCCCCCTTGCCAACAGCACCAACCCATTCTCAGACTCGTCCCTATTGTCTTCATATAACAGCAACTGGATTTTAACTGAGATTTGGAGCAGACAGACATTTAGCCTTGGCAGGACCCAAAACCATAATCTTGCCCAGAACTTCCTGAATATATGGCCAGGGACAGCTAACACTGGGCTCTGAGGAGAAAGCAGGCGGGCATTCACACTTCAAGTGGGTCAAGGATTGGTTCTTGGTTTTTCAGCACAGATTTTTGTTTGTTTCAAGTTATGGGCATTAACCATACTGTGCCCTTGAGATGAGACTAAAGGTTCATTATTTAATGTAAGTTGCAGTTATAATACATTGAAGTTAAAAGATATTAATGGTGAGTTAGATCAAATCACATGAAGGGTAGATTATAAGAAAGTTTTGCATAAGAAGCATTAACACTGAAGGGCTTTGCATCTGCACTGTAGTGATGACAGAGCTGATGCAGTTTAAGCACACACATTCACACACCATCATGCCCAAGCATTGGATCATTTGCTCACTGATGACGTCCATTGCTCTCATCAGTGTAGTTCCTGACACAGAATATGCAGTCAAGAAGCATTTGAAGAATGCTGAAAAGTAGGGAATCCATGACAGAATGAATGAGAGAGGTGAGATACATGCCAACCACTGACTCTGGAAGGGCAAAGCATGGGCAAGGCCTCCCATTTAGTAGAATAGGCACTTAGAGCAGCTTAGGAAAAAAAGGGAAAGGGAAAGGGAAATGCAAATGGAAAGGAAAGGGAAAAATTTCCCTTGTTTGGGAGACATCATATCACGTGGAAAAAGTATACCCCCCAAAATCTGACTATAGAGCCATGGAATATTGAATGTGGTTTTAAACTAGTCATTTTGTGTCTCTGTGATAGTTTGAATATCTGAGAAACACGATAAAAGAACCCACCCCATCCCTTACACAGTCCTTGAAATATCAAGAGTCACAGGCAGTATTTCTGAGGAAAATATGAACAGGGAAAAGCCAAAGGGTGGCCACCAGGCTACAGTGGTGCCATGAGCAAATAAGGGCCTTTCCAGTGACAGGCACTGCCCAGGTGCACCTGGGGATAGATGGCTTCCACCTCTTCATGAAAGACACTTCACAGAGATAAGTAAAAGCATCACACTCCATCATCAAAGCAGAGACACTGTTATCAACACTGCATGAGCTAAATGGCATTTGTTGGTAGGAATCAGAAGTGGACAGTGGCTATTGATAGCATCCATTACTAAAAGTCAGAAGACCTGGACATCAGCTGGGTCCCACCACTTACAAGTTGCATGCTCTTAGCCCAATTCCTTAATCTCCATCCCCCATTAATTTCCAGGGTTCAGTGCCTGACTCACAGTGAGAGATAAACAAATGAGAGACTGCAAGGAAGGTTGTGAAGATTAAATAAAGTAGTACACGTGGTGAGTTTCTGTAGCACTAGAAGTGCTATAAGATTCTATGGTTACTTTCATTACCCATAATGGATATTCTGTAACTCAAATTGAATCCTTGAAGATACAGTGTTTTGTTGGAGCAAAGGGGGCAAAGGATGGACTGTTGAGCTGGGTGCAATTTGCTTCTCTTCTCATGTGTATTTTCCCAGCTTGGCAGTTCAGTAACTTGGATTCTCAAAATCCTTCTATTACGTAAGTGTTCGTGGATCTAGGTGCTTGTGACAGTTGTGATGTATTGCTATCAATGGAACAGCAATGTTAGTACAAATTCTCACACTACTCACATGCACTAAAAAATGAAATCTTTCTTTTCGTTGCCTGTTTAATTTTTTCCCTCAACTCACTCATTTGAGCCAAAGGGAAGGCAAGAATTTTCCACCTTGCTGCTTAATTGGCAGGCTGACATCTGGCCCTGCACCTCTCAGGAGTCTGGCCACAGAGACTGGCCTGACTCACGCCAAACAGCATTAGCGCTTTGTTAACACTAGGCAGCGGCACAAGCGAGAAGTATCTGTGGTCACAGTGTGACTTCACGTAGCTGCTATCTCAGCAGAGGAAGCACCAAACAAGGTCTGGACAGCAAGCTGGAAGCAAAAGGAAAGTGGACTACAGTAGTTTCAGAAGATATGATAAATTGTAGAGGCTGCCTCCAATGTAGAATCTTAAGGGAGCACAGGGAAGTAGAGGAGCTTAAATATCACAGGAGTTGGGTGAGGAGAAAAGCAGGAAGCAACGCAATAGAGCTCTCCTACAGGCCTTCTCCATGTACCTAGTGCTTCTTGCAAGGCCTTCTCCAGTGGCTTCATTGTGAATCTTCCATTATGTATCTTTCTTGTGCTTATGGCTTCCTTGTTTCCCAAAAGAGGAGCCAGATTCCTCAGACTTCTTCTCTCATTCCTCCTTAATAAGGATATCCCAAATCCTCACTGACCCTAAGATTCTCTTGCTACCATTAGCATTTAGGGCTGCATAGTTCTTTGTGTGGGGCCGTTCTCTATATCCCCAAAGTCTCCCTTACATGGTAGTGCCACCTGCTTTCTGCAACTGTAACAACTAATAACTGCCTCAAGTCTCCCAGATTGCCCCTGTGGAGACAGCATCACCCAAGCTTAACAACTAATGTGATAAAAACCAATTGGCACCAGCCACGGAAGACTGACTTATCATGATAGAATTTCAGACTCTCCCCAACAAAATGAACTTCTTTGGGGATCCTGAAGTCACTTAACAAAGGTAGTCCCCTGGCCAGGTAGCAATGCAGTTGATAGGTAGTTCACCAGAATTACGTAATTGAGATTTACAATAATTTGGCCAAAATCAGTAGCTGCTTTGGGTACGAAACTCCTCTTCACTGGACTTCTGGGTCCATGTACTCCCTTAAGGTCCCAGATGGTGCTCCGCTAGGTAGAGGGGGTACTCCATTCCTTAAATGATACATTTTCAAGCTCCAATAATATATCTTTAAAATCCAGCACCTTAGGAGCCAGTATCTATATACACAGACTTGCACAATTCACAGTTTTAACTAGAAGGTGATGTCATCCACCAAGCAGAGGTCCCACACTTCGCTTCTGGGGTAGGATTTACACTTTCCTGGAGAATGTGGAGTTGGCAGGAAAGGCCGAAAGTGAGCAACAAAGACCCTGGGCAGGCACAGATCATTCTTTAAGAGTAAAGCCTTATTCCTGTGTGGTTTGGAGACAGCCAAACTGCGAGTGCTTCAGCACATTTTGTGCAGTGTGAAATCATTTAGCATGGTAGAAGCGAAGGTTACTTTAAATAGAATGAGAAAATTACTATTGCAGTGAGGAAGCTGGCTAATGAGTGTTGCCTTGTGGCACAGACTTGCTGGGGACCTGGCAAAGTCAGGCAATTGACTGAAACTCAATATCAAGGCCACTGAAGGATTGGCTTGGGCTGTCCAGTCATAGCAAATAGAGAGGTGAGCACAAATGTCTAGGCCAAGAGCTCATAAGAATTCAAGATAAAAATTTTCTTGTATTGTTTTGCTTGAAAGATAATTCCTAGGTGAAATGGAAAGAGAGAGAGAGAGAGATTATCTCAAAATTTTAAAGCAAACTAAAATCTGCTTATCCAGGTAATTTTTTATGCTACTTGAAAATTACATTTGTAGTTCATGCATCTGTTTGGGCTTCCTAAGTTCTCAAATCTTTTAAATTTGTGTAGTACGATTCCCTGTACTCATATTGATCCCAATGGTGCTGATACAGCTTAAAGTGTCAGATGATCCATTCTAAATCTTCACAAGTTATTAAGTTTCAGCATGGGTTTACTTTTGTAAAGTCAACCTCAAGAATACATACCATTATTAGTATCTGTAAAGACTTCAGTTATTTCTCCAATTTGAGGACCACTCATGGAAGCTCAAAACAGAGTTTTAACTCAGCACTTGACAAAATCCAAAGACACTTCATTCTTCTTGCAATATGATCTTCCTGCTTGACAAAAAAAAAAAAAAAATACTTCATGGTGCAATTTTCGCAAGTCTATGGCTTTGGGATTAGTGCCTATGCAACTGAGTTGGACACAGTACATTCTTGGCCATGGGAGCCATATATAAATCATGCAGAAGGAAGCTTATACAAAACCATGAAGCAAAATCCCAACACTTCTTGTCAAGAAAGGAAAGAAGTGCATCATGGAAGATATAACATCGTCTGCTGTTGCTTGAGTCTTTCAAAAAATGCACTGTCTGAAAAGAGACAGGAAGTCATTGGTACAGGGCTGTGGGACAGCCCCAGGTGAGCCTCAGGCAGGGTGCCTCCAGCCTTTCTCTCTTCTCTCAGAACCTTAACAGGTACAAATGAACACAAATAAGAAAACACTGCGCCATTTAACTAAGTCATGTGACTACTGTATTTTTTTCCTTTTAAAATATAATAGCTAACCATGGCTTATGATGCTGACTGGTGGATGAGGTTGCCTGATTTTGAATTTCACTATCGAAGTTTTACCTAAAGAGAGCCTTCCCCAACCCCAGGCACTGTCTGTTGTCCCTCCATTGTTGTTCCCTTGTATGTGATTTACGTTTTCCTATCTTCTTCCATCCTCAATTTATTGAGAAACTTATGCTAACATGGAGTCGACCATCCGCTCCAACAGGTGTCCATCCCCAGCTTCCCAGGCAGTTATAATGGTTCTTTTGTCCTTTCTTCCTCCCTGTCTCACACATATCATTGTTCTAGAGCTTGTGTGTGGCCCTGGAATTGTCAGACTGCATTGCTACCGCTTCCTTTGATCTCTCAGCTCTTCCAGAGTATGATAGTAGCAGCCTCTATTGCTACATCTTCAGGACCAAGAAGATCATGATGTTCTATACATTTTGGATAAAAATTAATGAGTGAGTGACAAAACAGATTTGCATAAGAATTGCACTAACCACTTTCTATCTTGCATATCCTTAGGATTTTCTATCTGTTATGTTAATATTCAATGGAAAACACTTGGCTTTCCATGTCTCATTGTACAGTAAGAGGAAAGAGAACAATCAAGTAAGAAGAGTGTTTTGAAAAGGACTGTTTCTGCCCTGCTTTGTATTTCAGTTCTTTAATTTTCCTACTTTTTAAAGGTTATTATTTTTCATAATTTTCCAGTGAAACCTTGTATCAAGTACCAAGTGTCAAATAAATTTGTATAGAACTAGGGAGACAAAGCAAATAGCCTAGGAAAGCTGTCGAACAACTCAAGACATTTTAGAGGCTGGTGTGCAAGATTATTCCTGTCCATTCAAGAAAGAAGCTGTGAAACTGATCCTGGGATCCCAGTGCCACCCTGACTGCTTCGTAGATATTAAGGGACTGCCTTTGGGTGTTCCCCTGTTGAAGGGGCTCGGGAACAGGATGTTGTATCTGTCAGGCCTCTTATTTTTTAAGTGCATCACATAATAAATAAGCTTTTCTTCTGTCATTAGCTCCTGGCAGGCTTAGAGTCCAATGGCAATCCTCTCACAAATGTTATATGTTTATGATTTACACTTTTGTGTTGATTTATTCTGACCCAAATTTCTTTCTGACCTTATATTTATTCCTGCTTCTTGAGCCACTTCTAATAGATGTTACTTGTTATTTTATGACCTATTTGTAATCTGCTATAAGTTTTTTTGAGATAGAGCAATATAATAAAAAATATTAAATGCATAAAAACAGAAACAATAATGTAAAAATTCAATGGCTGCTGACCAATCAGAAAGGATTAATCTGTTAGCAACAAACATGTCAAACCAGTCTAAAATGGCAAAACTCCATCTTTGTTCATAAACACACTAACCAGCATGATCTAGGTTATAAAACACAGCATTTGACTTGGACTAATAGAAAGTACTGAGCTGAATCCCAGCTGGATAACTCACCTCTGCCTCTTATTCATTTTCTGAGATTTTAGTTTTCTCAGATGCAAATACTAAAATGATACTTTTTAACCTCACAACTTTAGTAGAAGAGATTTATGAGTTTTCTGTTTAAAAGAAGCAATAATACTTTACTGTACTGATGCAGAAATGCCACACCCCAGTGATTATTTGTGTCTTCCAGTGAAAATTTTCAATGAGTCATTGCATTTTCTTCCAACTATTTTCATAACAGGGAAACATGGTCACACATCATAAATGTCTCTACCTTAGCCTCCTTGGATGATCCTGAGATTGCTACTGAAATTGGTGAGTTCCTCCTCCGTGGAGCCGAGTGGATGCCGAGTGCTGCCAGGAGCTACCAACCCGCACACAGAAGGAGTCTGTACAGCAGCTTGGGACGGGGCCACACGGCCGCAGGAGCAGCCAGAAAGGAGGAAAGGGTGGGATGAGGCCAGAATCCAAGCCAGGCATTTCAACTTCAGCCCTTCACTAGCTAGTGAGGTCATTTTCCATATATCCTCTGTTTCCATTAAACTCTGTGTCTCTTAACAGTTGAACACACAAAATCTGAACCCATCTGATGAGCCATCCAGGCCAGAGCGAAGTGCTTGTCACCCGAGACTGCATCTGTGTCTGGGATTTTGTCAGTCTGAGAATCAAGCCTGGACCTGGGGTGGAAGCTGCCGTCCACATCGTGAGCCCCTTGTCCTGAGACAGGGCTGCCCTAGGATCCAGAATGGCCACATGTCAGACCCAGGATGGCCCAGGTATTGGGAATCGGATACATTAGAAACCCAGCTGGGCCACTGTGTGGCACTGGACCTCAGAGTCCTATCAAATTATGTGGGAGCAAAAGGAATGCCTACTTAAAATGGCCGTAAAGATTTAATGAGATAGTCACATAAAACCTCTAGAGCAGATATTCTCCAGTGTATGCGTGAAGCATAATTATTCTCCAGTTCCCCACATACAAGCCCGCACACAATTTTAGTAGTTTCAGACTCCTCGGTGTGGTACGGCTGCTATTGGCTGCACATTTCTGTCTCTGTGCAAATGTTCATTTATATTCACATTTAACATTAGTGTCCACAACACTCCGCATTTCTTACTTTGTTCTCTTTGCTTTAAATAATTTTCCCATCTTGCTTCCTTATTCCCTCCTGACTTTGAGAAGCTGTCCAGGACCACCCGTGCCATCCACACCACCTTCTCACATCTATTCATCAAAGGAGATTCAAGTCTGTTTCACTGTCCCTTAATCAAATGAGCTTTTCGCCCATTGTGAACTCTCTGAGGACAGAGCCTATGCTCCTCCACGTTCACATCTCCCCTGGCACAACCTAACAGAGCTGGTGCTCAGCAAATGTGCAGTGAGGTTAGAAACGGAAACCTTAACCAGGGGAGATGTTGCCACTATGTGAGGCTTCTGAGGCATTTACAAGCAGAAGGTCCTGAGTTTAATTCCAGGTACAAAAACAAGAAAGAAAAACAGAAAAAAAGAAAGAGAAAGAGAGAGAAAGAAAGAGAAAAAGAAAAATGAAAAAAATTGGGGAAAAAATCCACTAGAATTTTTTCTTCCTAACTAAATACAACTTTGTACCATAAAAGGTCCCCAATTTCCCCCAACAAGCCCTATCTCAGCACCCTGGTAATCACTATGCTTCTGGCTATCTCTATTTTAACTTTTAAAAATTCTTTTTATGAGATCATACTGCATTCTGCCTTTCCACCTGACTTATTCTACTTAATGTAATATCCACCAGGTTTACCCATGTGGTCAACATTGGCTAAATGCCTATTTTTTGAAGATTGTATATTTTTTGGACATGTGTTGCATGCTTTTAAAAAAACAAACATTTTTTTCTATGAGTAGTGCTACAATTCATACGGATGTGCAGTCATTTTGCTGCACTAACTTAGATTCCTTTAAATATATGCCAGGTGATAGGAATTCTAGACAGCATAATTCAGTTCTTAGTTTTGTAGGGAACATCCTTACTATTTTGCAAGATGCTAGCTCTAATCTCTAATCTGTCACATCATTCAAAGTTTTCCTTTTTATCCACATTTACCATTTGTTATCTTCTTTTTTTAATAGCCAGTTTAACAGGTATAAGATGGTACCTCGCCATGCTTACAGTTTGCATTTCTCTGATTGTAGATGTCAGCCTTTTGTTTCATATGTGTAGATTTTAAACTTGTATTTTTTGAGAAAGGCTTTACAAGTCCTTTTTCTGATTTTTAACTCTTTTCTGGTTATTAATTGCTTCAGTTTCTTGTATATTTTGGAAAAAAAAAACTAAAATACCCAAAACAATCTTTACAATCTTGACCAAAAGGTAAAAAACCTAAACCTTATTCGGTTTTGGATGTCTCATACCACAGAAACAATGTGATATTTACTGATGTGTGACCATTTATTTCACTTAAGAATGAAGTCTCCAGGTGCATCCATTTACCTAGAAATATCTCAAGTTTATCCTTCCTTAACACCAAGTAGTACTCTGTTGTGTATAAAAAGCACATTTTGGGCTGGCGAGATAGCTCAGTGGTCTAAGTGCCTGCCTGGCAAGTGCAAGGATCTGAATTCGATCTTTGGTACAGCACCCTGTACCAGCGCTGAAACCGGATATGGTGGCTCATGACTGTAATACCAGTACTGGAAGGGCTGAGACGGGAGGATCTCTATGAGCCTGAACTGCATAGCAGGACCCTATATCAAACAAATTAATTAATTAATTTTTAAAAACACATCTTCTTTATCCATTCACAGGTAGACAAGCATTTAGATTGTTTCCAAGATTTGGTGTTAGAAACTGTTCTGCCGTAAACATGAGAGTGCATAGCTCTCTGTGGTGTAATGATTTTAATTATTTAGTGAGGGTACTGAGGAGCTGAATCACTGGGTCAGTTAGGACCTACCATTTTTGGTTTTTTTGAAGAACCTCACCACTGATTTCCAAAGTGGTTGCACTAGTACACATTCACACCAGCAGCGCAGAAGGGTTCCTTTTCTCCTCTAGCCCCTCCAGCATTGGTTATTGGTCAATTTCTTGATAACAGCCATTATTTCTGGAGTGAAATGCAGTCTCAGCATTGTTTTAATTTGTATCTTTGTGTCTTTGTAGTAGTTATTCATACTACAAGATGCAGACATGATATCCTGTCCAAACACAACTAGTACAGATCTTTCTTCTCATTGAATTATGTACCTACAATATTTAAATGGCACAATCAGACTTTTAGAAGCAATTCTCTATTCCTTGCAGGATTATCAGCCTTTTTATTTTATTGACGTCTTCAGTTGATTGCCAAAGGCCCACTCGTATTAAGGAGAGTAATATATATTAATCTGTGTAGCATTTAAAATGATAATCTCATCCAAAACACCTGAACAGATATGTCCAACATGTTTGACAAAACATCAGCATTTTTGCTTAGTCCA
>PVKA01037813.1:0-20726 GCA_004027165.1 Ctenomys sociabilis | reverse complement strand
GGAAGACCATTCATTTTTTGCTTTTTATAATTTATTATTTTAATCTATTTACATTTTGGGGCCCGCTAATCTTTCTTTTTAAACCTCCCCATCTGTTTTAGGGCATCTTCTTTGAGCTTTTTACTTACTGAGTCCATCTATGGACCTACTTTGCAGTGGGAAGCCTGCTATGGTCTCCAGTATTCTTTAACTTAGGCTTTTTTTCTAGCTGCAGTAGGTAGAATGACTCTTTCCTGTCACCCGGTCTTCCCTCCTTGCATCCTTCCCTCCTTCGTTTCATTCCCCTCCTACGTATTTTTGAGCTTCACGCTACTGCTCTGTAACAGTCAGGATTCACTCCGCTGCCTGAAGCGAGCAGGCATCCGCCTTCCACTTGGTCTGGGTTGCTAGGTTCCTCCTCTAAACTGTGGCACCAGGGTGCACTTCACTTCTTGTTAACCTTCCTGAAGTTCAGGGGAGGGCAGGGCAGAGGCTGTCTTCAGGCTTTCTGTGACATTTGGGTCTGGTCCCAGTGGGAGATTTGGCCTCCCACAAAGGTCCTCCTCCAAGCAACAGCTAATCCCTATGTTGGTTGAACTTCAGACCTCAGCTCATAGCCCTGATTTATTACCCGCCTAGGGGAGGCCACACCTCCGTCAGCCCCATCTTCTCGTTTCCTATTTTGCCACATCACCTCCAGAATAGTCTCTGTTATGTTCCCCTTCGCCACTGAAACAGAGACTTGTTCTTTCTGTCCTGCCTGCCTCTTTGCAATGTGACCTCGCCCTCCTCCCTCCATCACCTGGGGGTGTCTGTCAGCTTCCTTCGCAAGTGGACTAGCCCAGAGACTTTCTTTGGCTAATGGGATGTGTCAAAGGGGACATTCTGCAACTTAGGAGGCTCCTGGGGAGGCCTTGTAGATTCTCTGCATCGGGGCCAAAAGAGCTCCCTGCACCACATAAGGGAGCCCTGGCTGGATTCCTGAAAGATGAGGCCATGGGAAAGGGGCTGAGCACACCAGACCAGCAGCTGCGTGAGCAGGTAAGGACAGCCCCTGCTCTTCAGTCACAGTGGTGTTGCCAGATGACCACCCTGTGGAGTGGTCCTGGCTGAGACCACACAAAGAACCACCCAGCCGAGCACAGCCACGGACTCAGGCGAAGCACCGAGTCACGGCTTCTCCATCTCAGTGAGATTTTTCACAACAATGTGGAAAAACATGGCATGTGGAAGTGGTTCGTACTATAAGCATGATTTAAATCATGTGGCACTGGCCTTGGAACCAGGCAGTGGTAGAGAAAATGTTAGTGAGGCTGAGGAAAGCCCTCCCCCTGTTCCGTGCTATGCAGTGTTCGAATTATTCCAAGTCTCTCTCAGCACTAACTCGATTCACACTGACTGAATCTGAGGTTTTTCAGGTGGGAAGTGTCCACAGGTGTACGTTGTTTGTATATAGCAAAATACCAAATGGCAGAGGAACTTACATGAAGACACCTTGGAACTTATATTCAACAACAGAGTTGATAACTGAGACAGTAACTAAACGAGACAACTGATTTTTACCCCTAACAGTCAAAAAAGGGAAAACATAGGGAGAGATCTACAGGTTTATGGAGATTTAGATCTACAGGTGAATTACTTTTGCTTTTAAAATCTGATTTACACATCAGTGTGCTTAGGTGGCAAACCTAGGTCCACATCAGTGTCATCTCTAAAAGCTTGTGTTCAGCGCTACACATATTAAGGGTTAAAAGTTGGTGAGTGAGCGTAATCATTGCACATTTAATTAGCAGGATTAATCTGAACTCTAGAGTTGGAGCCAACTTGGGCTTGGCTTCTGTCATTCAGAGTTTTTTGTACGTTTCTGAAGCTTTAATTCTGTTCCTCCAATGAAAAAGAAGCCACTCTCTGCGGTCACATTCGTACAGGGCAGTTTAGCACTTCTACCCAGTGTGACCTTTCTCCCTGGCATGGCATGGATAGGCCTAATTGTGGTCCTCTCAGGTTGATGCTATGGTTCTCAAACATTAATGTCTGGAAACTCAGAGACACCCTGCAGGCAGGAGCCTGCCCACCCTCCAAAGGCTCTGTTCCGTACATCTTCTCTTCTCATTTGCACCAGGTAAGTCTGAGGCTTATGCATAGGCCGTGCTTTGAGAAATACCATTGAGATCCATGCAACTTTTCAGGAAATAAAAGGTCTGAGGTTGCTTTCTTCCATTCAGTCGGTTGTCTCCTAAAGCGACAGGGGTGAGTTCAAATCATCTATGCACATCACCACTTTTGTATTTATAAGGATACATTGCTGCGCACTGTTGGTTTAGATCTAAAGTGTCCCTCGAAAGTCTCAGGTTTGGAGGTGGGGCCTGGTCAGAGGGCAAGTCTCTGGGGGCATGACCCCCTGGAAGGCGGGTCTTCACCATCTGCTTCCTCCTTTTCTTTCCCTTCCTAGTTGCCATGCAGCGAAAAGCTTTCCTGAGCCATGCCATTGCTCTGTGCTATTTCTGCATTGGAGCTGGTGGGGCAGATGAGGACAGTGGCAGGCCTGCTAGAAGACAGGCTAAGCTGTCAACGACACAGACCCCAACCAGAGGCTGAGAACAGGATGTGCCTCTGGGGCCAGATGTCGAGTGCGTGCGACCTGTGGGTTATGCCCAGGCTGGGTACACAGCCCCTGATGGTTCTGATCTGGAAGGGTACAGAAGGCAGCGGCCATAGGCTTCACCGCCACCACCCGGGTCTTGTTCTGCTGTCTCTGCAGTGGCCCCGCCTGCTTGCAGAGCGGATTTCTTCCTTTTTTCTCTTTTTCACCCTTTTCTTTGCTTCTTTTACACCGAATCTTACTTTATGTTAAGTAAAAGTTATATTTATGGGTTCATGGCTTGTCTGGGCCAGTTCTTCAGGTGGGATAGAAAGGTGGCTAGAATCTTCGGCTGCCGTGCCTTCCACAGCAGAGCTGGGTGACGACTGTGGACTGAAGTCACAGAGACTGAAGCCAAGGCAAACCTTGCCTCTTTGACAGTGCAGGTGTCGTGTGCTTTGTCCCAGTGCCAGAAACCAAGGCCCACACCCAGGCTCCTGGAAGCCCCATCTCCAGTAACCAAGAAGAAGAAAATAATTAAATTGACAGATGGATGGAAAAACCAGATGTGCTGGACACATATAATGGAGGATCACTCAGCCTTAAAAAAAAGACAGCCCTAGCTGAGCACAGTGTGCGAGCCCTAAACCCAGCACTCTGGTAATCTCAGGTGGAGGATCATGAGTCTGGGCCCAGCCTGGGCAACTTAATTACTGAATCTCAGTCTTTTTTTTTTTTTTTTTTTTTTTTTTTTGCTTTTTGAGACAAGGTCTCAGTATGCAGTTCAGGCTGACCTTAAGCTCTCTTTGAGCTCAGGCTGGTCTCGAACTCACAACAATCCTCCTGCCTCAGCCTCCTGAGTGCTGGGATTACAGGCCTGCGCCACCACGCCCGGCTGAATCTCCTTACAACAAAGATTTTGAAAAGGGTGAGAATGTAGCTTGGGGAGAAGGCCCTGAATTCTACTCCAGTGCTGAAAAACAATTCCATCTCATATTACCACCTGGATAGACCTTGCAGGATGTTAGGCTCAGTGAAATAAGTCACTTACAAAATCAGAAATACATTTTGTACTTCCACTTGGCTGACGTTATCTAAGAGGTCAAATACAGAGCAACATGAATTAGAGCGGCGCTCTTCTCCCCCTGCTGGTAGGTTTTGGAACTGCTCAGTTTGGAGAACGCTCCTCAGTTAATCTGGAACTAA
The DNA here is from genome assembly GCA_004027165.1 of Ctenomys sociabilis. Taxonomy (NCBI): domain Eukaryota; kingdom Metazoa; phylum Chordata; class Mammalia; order Rodentia; family Ctenomyidae; genus Ctenomys; species Ctenomys sociabilis. The sequence continues at coordinate 16,960 of PVKA01037813.1, read as the reverse complement.
AATGTGGGTGTTTCACATTCACCAAACTATGTCCTGGAGAACTCTCAGACTCCTACAGGCACTACATGAAATTGCTCACTTACGGGTTCGTCTGTTCATCTGTTAATTAAATTAACAAGGAGTATGTCCACCAGCCTTTAACCCTCAATCTGTGTGGTGCTAACCACCTTGGGTGGACGGGCGTTGTCCACCTAGGGACGCAGATGACTGACTCATAAAATTGAGTTATGTGCGTCTGACAAGCCGTGTGTGTGTGTGTGTGTGTGTGTGTGTGTGCTCCCGAGACTAAAAACTGGGCAGAGGAGAAAGTGAAGGGGTTCGGGGATCCAACTAGTGACTTTAGGGGCCTTAGGATTCGGGTACACAATTCTAGATTCCTAGAATCAGAGGTACACTACTCTTGTCAAAGAGCAGTCTCTTTTTCCTCATTGTGTTTTTGAAGCAGGCTTTTCTTTTGGATAATTAGAAACTCACGGAGTCACAGAGGCAGAGGCTAGAAGTCTGGGTTTCCTCCGCCCGGTGTTCCCAGAGATTCCTCTTCTACCCAAGGGGCTGACAATAGGACAAAGTGTGTGTCTTCTTCTTTGTCATCGTGTGATGGGTGTAGAGTCAGCAATTGTCCGTATGATCGAGAGTTACACCATTGGGGGTGTGGTACTGTACCCCAGGCGCGTGACTCTGGGTTACCCGCAGGTGGGCTTACGGCTGGGTTGGTGCTGGCTGTGGAGTCTGACGGGAAGACATAGATACCCTCTTCCCTGATGGCTGACCCCCCTGCCACTTCATGACGAAGCCTCCTCTGCTGGCCACCCTGCCCTGGAGCCAGCTCACTAAGGGCAGAAGCTTCTACAGTGTGTGATCTCTCTCCCTTTAAATTGTGGGTGTCAGATATTGGGTCTCAGTAATGACAAAGTAACTAGGACCGATAACCACCACCACCACAAGCAGCGAGCCCCCTAGGATTACAGCCTGCACTTTGCACCATCCCTAAGTTCCGGAAAGTGTCAGTGTGTTAGCAGATGACGTGGAAGGGAGAGACGGACTGTGACTCACATGCAGCAGCACACAGGGCGGCTTGGGATTTCAAGAAAGGCATTTAAGGGCTGGCCAGATAGCTCAGCAGACTAAAGTGCCTGCTTAGGCAGATGCAGGGACTGGCGTTCAATCCCCAGTGTGCTGTGCTAGCCCCACCCCCACCAGGGTGTGCTGAAATGGTGATTGAGGCTGGTCATGGTGGCACACGCCTATAATCCCAGTGCTTGTGGAGCTGAAAACAGGAGGATCACTACGAGTCCGATCTGTGTAGAGAGACCTTGTTGACCCTGTACTTAATACATCTTTAAAAAGTTATAAAAATGGAAGCATGTAATATATGACTCTGGAGACCAGCTCTCCCCACCCTCAATACTTAGAAGAATTTCTTTGTGATCATTCAGAGCACTGCATGCTTGTTGTATTTGCATTGCTGACTGGTATCTTGAGATGGACACACAAAGTTTTTTAATCTTCCACTCTTGCAAACATTTTGAGTTATTTCAGTTTGTATCTATTACATATAGATCTACCATGATCTAGTTTTGTGTGGGTCTAAGTTCTCATTTTTGTGAGTTAAGTGACCAGGGAAAATAATTACTAGGTTGTATAATAAGTATTCATTTTTTTTTCTTAAAAAATTATTAATCTAGGGGCCAGGGAGATGGCTCAGTGGAATAAGCACTTCCCTTGCAAGCTCAAGGGCCTGAGTTCAATTCCCGGTTCTGAAAAAAAGAAAAATCTACTTTCCAGAATGGCGGCCACATTGTACATTGCTACAATATTTTGTGTTATTATTTTTATTAATTTTTGGTAGATATGCAGTGATAATTCAGTAGTCTTGCATTTTTTATTTTTAATAATATTGAACAGATGTTTATGTGCTTATTTGCCCTTTGAACATGTTCTTCAGTGAAAAAAACCTCATTGTACCTTCCATCCGTTTTCAAAGTGAATGGCTATTTTTACGATTATATTCTGAGCTTTTGAATTCCAGATATGGGTCCTTTATCAGGGATATAAGTTGTAAATGTGTTCTCATATACTGAGGCTTATGTGTTCACTCTCTGAACAGGGTCTATTGCAGAAGAAATATTTTTAATTTTGATGATGTTTAACTTTTTTTCTCTTTTTCATGCTGTTGGAGTCAGGTCTAAGAATTCTTCACAAAGCCCTTTGTCCTGAAGATTTTTCACTCAGGATTTTTCCCCTAGAAGTTTTACTTTCTGCTTTCTAGTCTAGGATCTGAGAGTTTGGGCTAAGTTTTGCATAATTCGTGGCGTTCTGACCAAGGTTCACAGTTCTGTTAATAAGTAGTCCACAGCTCCCACACCCTGTGTGGAAAGGGTTTTCCTGCCTCTGCTGGCTTGCTGTAGGAGCTCTGTCCAAAATCCTTTGCAGATAAAAGTTTAGGAGGATAAAGCTGAGGGCCGGAGCACTTGCCTAGCACGTGGAAGGCCCTGGGTCAAGCCCCAGTCCATTGGGTGCATTTTGTGAGCTCATGAGTGCATGCTCTATTTTGTTCTATTGATCTATATATCCATTCCCCCAAGGGTACCACAGGGTCTGTTTACTGCAGCCATATGATAGGTCTTGAAAAGAGGTTGAGTGAATCTTCCTGCTTTATTCTTCTTCTCTAACTTGTTTAGCTGCTTCAGGTTTTTGCCTTTCCTTATTGTTTTTAGAATAATCACGTTCTCGTCACTAACACATCTTGCTGAGTTGCCGGTAGGAATTGAAGGAGACCCACAGGCGGCTCCCACCCTTTGCTCTGCCAGTTCTTTCCCTCTGTGACTCTAGCTGTGCACTCGGCTTCTTATTAAATGTACTTATTATAGGGTCACACTATGCACGTCCTACTCACAGCGATCCTCCTATTTTCAGCCTCCCAAGTGCCGGGATTCACAGGCATGCACTGCCACGCCCAGCAAAGCCCCGAGGCAGGGCTGACCTGCTGCACCAGGGATCAAGCCCCCATCCCTGTGTCTGCCTAAGCAGGAGCCTTGGTCCACTGAGCTATTTGGCCAATCTTTGTGTACTTGATTTTTGATTTCTTTTTCCTGTAATAAAATTTTTAAAATTTTTTTAAAAGAGGATAAAAAGTAGTTTAAAAACCCATTAGAAATTGAGATCACCAGATAGAAGCATGCAAAACTGGCGAAATATAAAGGCTTAAAAAGAAGAAAACAATTTAAGTCTTGTTTTTTTTTTTTTTTTTCTAATAGACCAGCAGAAACCAGCAGTGCAGTTATCCAACCTAGCCTGTGTACATACATAAATATACATTTTTCTCCTTCTTTCTTTCTTTTTTCATCTTCCTCATTCCAGCTGTTCGTTTCCTTTGAAAAATTCCTTTACTCTTCACAGTATCTATTGTACATTTTTTGATTTTTTTTTTTTTTTACTCTTTCTGGTTCTTGCCCTAGGGAGGTAACACATGGGTCTGATTTATTTCACTTATGACTATGGTCTCTAGCTGCATCCATTTACCTATGAAGGCCTCCAGTTCATCTTTTCTATATCTGAGTGCCTTGGTTGCTTTTCACTCATTGCTAGGACAAAATACCAATGCCCAAAAATGAAGGAAGGATGGGTTTATTTAGCTCACGGTTAGTAGAGACTTTAGATCATACTCTGTTGGCTCCAAGGCAAATGGAAGCAGAGAACAGTGAAAAACAGAGGAGGAGCAGGGAGCCCCTCAAAGGGGCCTGGTGTGGCTGTGATCAGAACTCCTCCCAGGAAATGGGGTGCAGAAGCCTTCCTCAGCGGGTTGAGTGGATCCAGCCTAGCTTCAGAGCCAAGCTTCTGGATCAAGTTGACACAATGTATCAGCTACCACACCGAGTAATACTCCACTGTATAAAAACACCACATTTTTTTTTATCCATTTCTCAGCTGACGAGCATTTGGGTTGTTTCCCAGATTTAGCTATGACAAATTGTGCTGCTATAAACATGGGCTCACATATATCCCTGTGACATGATGTTTTCAGTTCTGGAAAAGTACACAGGAGGGGGATAGCTGGGTTAAATGGAACCTCTAATCCTAGGTGGGTTTTTTTTTTTTTTTGTCTTTTTGAGACAGGGTCTCGCTATGAAGTTCAGGCTGGCCTTAAGCTCACTTTGTAGCTCAGGCTGGTCTTGAACTCACAACAATCCTCCTGCCTCAGCCTCCCGAGTGCTGGGATTACAAACATGTGCCACCTTGCCTGGCATCTCTAACATTTTTTAATATTCTGTTCTTTTGCTGAGTTTCTATTATCTTGATTATTATGTTTGAGTGTGGATTTATTTTCACTATGGCTAATGGGGTCCTATATGCCACACTTACTTGTGTGTCAGAATCTTTGCTCATGTTGGGAATTTTTTTCCTATTACTTCTGCAAATAGTCTTTTTATATAATTGTGTTGACTCTTGTTGTTATCTGTGAGTCTTATATTGTTTTTCTTTGCATCATCTTGCAGCTGTTGAATTATTTCCTTTTTTAAAAGAAAATATTTTTAATATTCATGTATTTATTTATTTAGTACAGGGTCTTGCTATATAGCTTGGACTTGTAGTGATACTCCTGTCTCAGCCTCCTAATTGCAGGAGGGATTGCAGGCATGCACCACCACACCTGCTTTTGGTGGCTGGCATGGCACGCTCAGGATTCTGGGGTTGGCACAGTGTGCAGTACTAGGGATCAAACCCAGGTCTTTGTGCTGGCCAGGTGGCTTAGGCTGCCCAGCTATCTTCCCAGCCCATTCTTTGTTTTTTTTTTTTTTTTAAGAGCTTTCTTTCATCATCTCCAACTGCAATGGTATCTCCAAGGTCTAAAAGTCTATCTTTGTTTTTCATTCAAATATTTTGCCAGATTTCGATGGAATCTTAATCTCCTAGCTATTTGAATCTGTTTCATGCTTTCTAATTCTTTCCTATATCGTTCATTCAAAGTTTCCATCATTTTTGTATGCTTTTCTAATTTTTTTTTATCGATGTCTTCTTCAGATGTGCTGAGCAATTCTTTCATGATTGCTGCCATTGCTTTTTTACCAGACAGATTTTTTGCAATCTGATTTTTTTTCTGTAGCCTAATGGTGTTCCTTTAATTCTGTTGCGATCATTTCAGAAATTTGAGGTGCATGACTTCCAAGTTCTTCTATTTACATGTTTCCTGGACTTGTTTTGAGTGGGCTGGAAGTTTATGATTGCCTTTTACTCCTTGGTTTTGACATTTTTGAAGCTCCCTAACTTTACCAGGGCTTAGAGCGGCTTCCGAAGTGGTCTAGGAATGGGACACGGCTTCCTGATGCTTCTGAAGCTTACTTGGGTCCAGCGTATCTTTGATTTCTTTCATCCCTGTTTTCCATAGATCGGAGCATATTCTTTTGTTTGGGCCATCTTTTTGCTTTTGTAGATCCCTGGGGATCATGTCATCTGCCAATAACCCAGGTGGCTGTTGTTTTCTTCTTGTGTTTTATTGCACTGGCTAGAATTTACAGCATGACACCGAAAGTGGTTCTGAGTGTATATCTTTGCCTTTCTTCCTGTTCTCAGCAGGGAAACATTATGTTTCTCCTTGCAGAATGACCTTACTTGTTGGTTTTTCTTTGGTGTTAGCATTCTATACAGGTAAAAACAAATGCTACATTTTAAGTTATCCATATAAGGTGCAAGAAACATTGTTTCTTTTTTATACTTATTTAAAATATTTATCTATTTATTGGATGCAGGGTCTCACTATGCAGTTCAGACTCATAGTGATCCTTCTGTCTCAGCCTTCCCAATGCTGGGATTATAAGAATGTGACACTACATCTGGCTTTTGTGGCCAGCATGGTGTGCCTGGGGTTCTAGGACCTGCACAGCATTCAGTGCTGGGGTCCCTGTGCCTGCTAGGCAGACACATAGACTGCTGAGTTATCTCTCCAGCCCTATCTTTTTCTTTTATTAATGAGTTTCCTTTCTTTCTTTCTTTTTTTTTTTTTTAATAAAAAGCTTCTTTTAAAATACTTAGAAAAAAATAGTAAATAATATGAAGGAAAATTTTCACTTTTGGCAAATTTTTTAAAGGGAATATAAAAATAGTAAATATAACATTAGACGTGATACAGAATTTCACTAAGCAAAATGATAGGAACTCAACAATGATTGTTACATTGCATATTGTTGCATTCAGATTAGTTGTTCAGATTACTGGATACAAGCATCTGAAATTGGTCAAAGAGTTATAAAAAATTAAACAAGAGAGAGAGAAAAATTACACATTACCTGCTCCTTTTAATGGACCAGCAGAAAACAGCTGTACAATTATCCAGGCTAGCCTGTGCAGAAACATAGATCTATCCTTTCCCCTTTCTTCTTTTCTCCTTTCTCTCATCCCAGTTGCTTCTTCCCTTTGAACAGTTTCTTTCCCTTTCGCAGTATGCACTGTACCTTTCAGATCCTATTTACCCATTCAGGTTCTTACACTAGAGAGACAATACGATGTTTACACTTCCGTGGGTCTCTAGTTACATCCGTTTACCTATAAAAGTTTCAAGTTTATCTTTCCTCGTAGTTGAGTAATGCTCCATTGTACAAAAATATATAATTTTTATCCATCCCCCAGTTGATGGGAATTTGTGCTGTTTACTCTTGTTAAATTTTTATGCAGTCATCTCATATTCATAATAACTTTAAATTTCACCTCGTGATTACATGAGGAAGAGTGATTACATTAATGATTAGTCTATCGATGACTTAAAAGTTCCTTTTGTGCCTCTCTCAAGTGCTTTTTCTTCTGAGCATGCCATTCACATCTTTGAAAGTTTCAGTTAAGAAGAGCGCCAGCAGATGTATTTAGCCCTTGCAGGTATTTAGGGAAGAATGATAGACTATAATTAGTTTGTTAAAAATACATCTCTCATCTTTTTTTTTAAAAAAAAAACGTATTTAGTCCACGATCTATAGGTTCTCACTACACAGGTCGAACTTGTAATGATTCTCCTGTTTCAGCCTCCCAAGTGCTGGGATTACAGGTGTGTGCCACCACGCCCAATTCCAGTGGCCATCTCAGTGCACCCCAGGGGCAGGGCTGCCACAGCACGGTGGGAATCGAACTCTGGTCCGTGTGCCTCCTTACTAGTCTGCTGAGCTATCTGGCCAGCCCTTAGAAGGCCATTCCTCTGAACTTAAAAAAAATGGATTCTTTTCTCCCCAATTAAAAAATAATGCTTATGCTGGGCCTGGTGGAGCCGGCCTGTAATCCCAGCACTCAGGAGGCTGAGGCAGAAGGATTGTTGTGAGTTTGAGACCAGCCTGAGCTATAAAGTGAGCTTAAGGCCAGCCTGAACTGCATAGTGAGACCCTGTCCCAAAAAGACAAAAAAAAAAAAAAATGCTTATTGGTTACACAGATTAATGAGCCTGATTTTGGCAGGCTTGTATGTGCATACGATATACTTCAATTGCTTCCCACTGCCCTTTGTCCTGCCTTCCCACTTGCGCAGCTTTTAGTTTTGGCATATAGGAGATACTGTGCTCATCTCCCCCATTTACCACCCTTACATCCCTTCCCTGCCTCTGTTTCCCTTCTTGTCTAATAATAGCCATCTTCTGCTTTCTTATAACTTTTTTAGATTCCACATTTTAGGGAAGATCAAACATATTTGTCTTTCTACTTGTGGCTAGTTTTGCTCAACAGGATGGTCTCCAGATGCATCCATCTTTCTGCAAGTGACAAAATTTCTTTCTTTTGGTATATGTACCACCTAAGCGACCGCACAATGTTGTTCTTTTATGGCGGAATAATACTCCACCCTGTATATGCGCCACATTTTCTTTATCCGGTCATCCGCTAACGTGCATTACAGCTGGTTCTATATCCTGGCTACTGTGAATCATGCCCCCGTGGCACAAGGACACGGCTGTCCTCACAGCATGCTGACTTTGTGCCCTTGGCCTGTGCTAAGAAGGGGCCTAGCTGGTGGTTTTACTTTTAGTTTTCTGAGGAAGCTCTGAACTGATTTACACAGTGGCTGCACTAATTTACACCCTACTCAGGTGTCAGGGCCTCTCCCCCAGCTCCACCTCCTGTAACCTCACCAGCAGACCTGTTTCTTGAACCCTTGAGGACAAGCGTTGTGCCTAGGGAGACAGAATCTAGGCGTCCTTGGGATGGCATTTCCCTAATGGTTATAGACATCAGACATTTTTTTCATACGCCTATTGGCAATTTTCGCTTCATTTGAGAGAAGTGTTTGTTCAATTCTTTTGATCTCTCGACAGCAACAGCAACACCAGAGGCCAAAGAAGTGAGAGCTAGCGCTCAGGGTTCTGCAGAGATCTTATTTGTGGTTGAATGGAACATCCCTCTGACCAGCAGGGGGCAGTAAGTGACTGAGAAAGGTGTCAAGGACTGCGCATCTGAAGTTAGCTTTTTAACTTGGACAGCAAGGGAACTACTACTGTTTTGTTTGGGGTCTCCCAGCTGCTGAAGTGGAACATATTATTCGAACACCCACAGATGCATAATAGAGCCGCTATCACTGAGCAGGGGCATGGGCCCTGGAGCCAGAACTCTCAGTTCATCTCCCCAGGGTCACCCCCCCGACACCCACACATTTAGGTTCGCAAGGGTGGGTGTCACCAGCCTCCAGCTGCTCCCAGGGGCCGCCTGCTACATCATCAGAGATGCTGCAGGCTGCTGCCTTTTGCTTGTTTCTCTGAAAATGGCCTCGGTGGAAGCACTTAGAGTAGAAATCTTCCACTGTCACAAACTAAGAGCTTCACCCATCCCAGCTGGCTGTGAAACACTGTTATGGTTTATGTCTAGATATCCCCTCAAAGCCTTATGTGGTCATGGGGGATGGGCTTCTCAGAGGTGGTCTGCCCCAGAGTGCTGAGATTAAGGGCATGTGATTACTAAATTACTGTTAATCTGGCACTGCTCTGATCCCAGCAGCTTGAATGAAATACAAGGGGCAGAAAGACGTTAAGCTCACTTGCTGCTTTTGCTGTCTTCTGGCGTCACGACCTGCTGCCCCTGCTTGTGCCACTCTGCCTCAGAGCCCGCTGTTGAAGGACTGAAACCTCCACAAACCGTGTGTTACCTCCTTTAACTCTGGGTGCCGGGTTTTTGTCTCAGCAAGGAGAGGAACTCGGGCACTGACCAACATGCCGGACACTTGTGCTTCCTCCCCTCACGGCGCTTCCCCTTCAGCCCCAGATCAGCCACTGCACCCTCGGAGCCCGCTGCACATTCACCTCTGCCTGCGGTGAGCCTCGCTTGGCTGGCCTCTCTCATGGCCTTTCTTCCTCTTCTTCCCTTCTCCTCCCCGACCTTTGGCTCCCAAAGCCCAGGTCTGTGTCACAACGTGGAACTCTCTTGTTTCAGCTGCTCAGTAGATGTCTGCATAGAATCCTCAGGGGAGGCGCTGTGCCTAGGCCTGAGATGGCCAGCCCCCAGACCTAGCAGCTCGGGTAGGTGTTGGCTCTTAGAAGGTGCTCACCGAACGGCTGTGACTGCTCAGTGACACAGAACAGCTTTCTGATTCTTTTCCGCTCCCCATCTGGTAGCAGCCAACTCATTAGTGTTCTCTTTCATTCTGTTGTTTGCTCCAGTGGGCTCCATGCGGACCTGGGAGCACCCCAACTCCATCTGCTTGTGCTCACCGCAGAACACCTCCCATCTCCTCCAGGGCGTTCCTCTAGGTGGCCATGTCCCCATTCTCCCTTCAGATCTGCCACTCGTGTCACCTGATCTCTTCCCCTTGTGGCTTTAATTGCGTCCACGAACTCTGCAATTCTTTGAGAAGGGAAAGCGAGCTGGTCGGCTGGGGTCATGGAGACCAGGCAGAGGCTGGGCAGGGCTCCGAGGGATATTCTGAATGCCAGGGGCATAGCTCTCCGGAATGCAGAGTGTGCACTGGGCCCCTTCAAAGGTGCCCTAGACTTTCGCTCTGGCCTTCCAGGCTACTGCTTTATCAGAAAGCCCCGTTGGGAGAGCTAGTTCTTGGGAAGGAATGTGGCTTAAAATGGGAAGAAAGCAAGCTCAAGGCTTCATTGGGAAGCAAAGATGTGTCAAGGGGACAAAGGAAGCAGGTTTGAAGTGGAAAATACCTTGTGAGATATTTTAAATGTATGAAATATATGTTATCAAATATACTTATAAAAACAGCAGCTTTTCCCTGGCACGTGAGATGGTATGGCCACTCGCATTCATTAGCTGCTTCCTGGCCCCCCCCCCCATTGTCCCGTGCCAGCTGATTGCTGCCTTTGGTGGCTCCACCAGCTGTGGTCACCGGTCAGTCACGATTCCAGAAAGGCAGGTAGCTGGGCACACAGGAAGAACCATTTCCTTGGGGTGGGGGGAGAGCTGTAAATCATTTACTAGAGCAGCGGGCACCTGTCAGGTACTGAGCTTGGGACCGGTGTGGCTGGGAGAGCTACAGGACCGTTAGAAGAGGTTATTTCTGCCTCTCCTTTTTCCCTCCTCCTCCATGTGTTCCCCCTTCCCCCTTTCTTCACCTCCCTCCTCCCCGTCCTTCTCTCCCCCTGCTCCTCCTCCTCCTCTTCTTCTTGTTCTAGGGGTAAAGTGAATGACTTGTCAGTCAGGAAACACAGACAAAGTAACAAGCAGAAAGAATACCAGCCAGCTCTTCTGCGGCGGGAAGAGAACCCTGCGCTCCAAAGCCACGCTGTCCCATCAGGATGCTGCACCTGAACATGCATGAGAAATGCCCTCTGTGGCGCTCAGAGCTGCCGCCGCCAGGAATCCCAGCGTGTGCGGGGCCCAGACCTGCAGCTCACCCTCTTCCTATCTATGTAGACGTGCGGAACGACTTCCTCCTTCCTGTTAGCTCTTGAGCATATCTGATGCTCCTACTCTCTCCACGAAGGACAGCTTTAATGCACGTTCTGTCATTTTGCAAGTTCATCTTAGGCCTCACTCTCCCAGCTTGGCTTTGGGAGGGGTTTCTCTGAAACATTTCCAGTTTGCACTCATAGGGCATCCTGGAGATGCTAGCAGCTCTTGCATGTTGGTGTTTCCAACCCCAAACTGATACAGGGAGAAAAGCTGATCTCCAGTGGGTGACCTCCAAATGACATAGGGAAAAATGATCTCCCGACCTGACCTGGATGAGTTTCTGTTCTCTAAAACCAAAGAATGAATTTTAGGAACAAATGGAGGTTGTGAGCAGAACATATTTATTAAGGGAAGGAAAGCTCCTGTCCGAGAGAGGGACAGGAGGGCGCCCCCCAGCAGGTGGTCCCCAGGAAGCTGTTTCTTCTAGGGATTTTTATAGAGGAAAACCATGTGGTGATGTGAGTCTAAGATGGTGGAAAAGGCATGGGAACTCACTTAGGTGGGCATGAGGTGGGACAAAACTATGGTCAACCAATGAGATTATAAGCACCATTGCTCAGGTAAAAATGATTAAATCTAGAACCAAATGGGGAAGTGAGTCATGAGACAAGTAGCAAGCAGGCATGAATATGGGTCTGTTGGGGGTTGGGCTAGTGACTCCTTTGGACTTTTTCAAGGTGACTGATACCTATTTAGAATATCAATCCCTGATGCCCTTCCCTAGGGAAGTATGGAGCTGTGTTTGTTTTCACTTTTGTCTTGGTCTTGAGGTGTGGTCCATAGGGAGCGTCTGTCCCTTCCAAGTTGTAAAGTCACCTTGCCTTCCATCTTGTCTTCTTGAGGGCCTGTCCCTGTCTGACTGCCTATCATATTTCTATCTAACTTGGCTGCCTCCCACTCTTTGGGAAGGCGTAGGTCTGTAAGCGCCTGGGGGAATTTTTGACTTGCCACGTGAGTCAGGCTCCTGTCCCATGTATCATGCAGTGAGCTTTTTCCACCCCTTTCCCTAGGGTTTGGTCAGTGAGTATTTTGGCTTTACTGGAAAAGGGGTGTGTGTGTGTGGGGGGGGTGCCAGTCCTAGTATCACCTCTTCTTGGTCAGTTTAGAGTTTCTTGCCCTGCACACAGGGATGCCTGGACCTCAGACACCACGTGTTGAGTCTAGAAATCTTCTCTCTTCCTCTGAGGGAGCCTTGGTGTTATATGGTCCTTGTAGCTGCCCTTTCTAGTTCCTTGATTTTACCCGATGACCCGCGAGGTTTGCTCCTTTTTTCTGAGAGCTCAAACAGCATTTTAAAGAAGAGTGACTGCATCATCCCCTGAGTTTCTAGGTCTGAAGTAGGAGCATTTTCACTTTTAATTATAGCCCAGACACAAGCTGTTGGTCTGTGAACAATCCAGAGATTGCTAGACTCCACTCACGCTGTGGAGACGCTCCCTACGCAGACCCGACAGCGGAGCAGACCCGGGACAGCGCTTCCTTCCCCACTTATCTGGAGCATTCACACATCTAGATATGAAGACGGAGCCCAGCCCACAGCTCTCCACCATCAGAACAAAGACCGGTGCCACTTACTTTACGTTTGCAAATGTGGTCACTTCATTCCTTGCTTAGTCACTTTCAACCCATCTTCCTTTATCAAGGCTCCCATCCAGGTGTGTGGGACACACCCGTGATTCCGGCACTTGGAAGGCTGAGGCAGGAGGATCACCCCCAATTCAAGGCCATCCTGAAGACCTTGTCTCAAAAAAAGTGTTTTGTTTTGTTTCAAAGGATCCCAGTGCCTCCCTCTTGACACATTCTTCTCGGAATCACGCAAGGTTCCTTCCTCTTATTTGACTTAGTGAGTCAGTCTTTCAATTCCACGCAGCGAGCTTCAGGCTTCCGGCCCTCAGCCTAGCTATGCCAGTCACTGCCACGGGGAGGCGCTGATGAGTACAGGTCCTTGGAGGCCGCCGGCTCCTACAGTTTCACCCGCTGTGGGCTGAGCCTCTCAGGGGTGCTCTGGGTCTTCAGCAAGCGCACCCTAAAGCGATGGTGGAGCAGCCAATGCTGAGGGCTTTTGGTCCTTAGCGTGAGAAAGCGGGTCTTCCTCGCTCCAGCCTCCTGCCTTCCTACGTGCCATTGTGCTGGGGCTGGGTGTATTTCAAATGAAGACCACGATGGTAACCACACTGTGACAGGCTGCAAAAAGGAATATGAATGCCATTTATGGGGACAGGCAGTTTCCTATGCTCCTAGTACAGCGAGAATGATTTTTGTTGTTTAGTTGTAAGTCATGGAAGGGTATTCAGTTTAGTTATAATTTTCTTCATTTATTGAGACTACCTTTTTTCTTAGAACATAGGGACATTTTATTTTATGTTTTAAACCAAATTTAGTCATTTCTCATGTTATACCTCATATTTCTGTCTACATCTATATACATATATGTGGAAGAAAATTTTGAATCTATTAATGAAGAACAGTCCCTTGGAAACTTTTTGTGAGGTATAAGTAAGGGAATTTAGTGCTTCTCTTAAAATATGTTATTTTTCCTGCTTTTTTTTTTTTTTGCTGGAGTTTCAGTTAATTTAGCATTACTGTGCTCTTGAATGCTTATAAATTTTATCACTTATACTCTTAATTGGTGTAAAAATTGTAGGAAGATATGGAGCCAAGGTTGTTAGTAGGTATGGTACCAAAGGGATTTTTAATTTTTCTCTGGGTAAACATGCTATCGTTTCCTATGATTTTATAACTTTTAGATTGACTTCACATAGTTTGATTTGAAATTATTTGCACTATACATATAATTTTTCTGTATATGTTTATAAATGATTCTCTTTTTAGTTTTGATATAAAGAATGTGAAGCTTCCAGAGTCACTTACGCTCTCACTTAATGGTAATAAAAATGATGACTCACGCATGCTGCTCTTTCCCGTTTCACAATTAATCCACCTAAGCGGTACGGCTGGGGCCAGCAGAGAACAGGCGACCTTCTCAAGGGAGCTCTGCAAGCCACGGGAAGGGTGGGCTTCCCCGCGGTGCCCCGCGTCGCCGCAGCGCAGGAGCCCCTCTCGGGCCGGCCGCACTGTTCGCAGGCCCAGGTAAGTGGGCATGCCTGCGCCGAATCTGCACGCAGCCGGGCTCCCTCACCGCGCTGCTCAGGGCCCGCAGACCCTCAGCCTCTGGACACCGCAGCTCCGAACGCACCAGTGGTTCTCAGCTGTGGTCCTGGCCAGGGAGTAACGGGAACACCAGAGAACTTGCAAGAAACGCAGCTTCTCGGACCCCATCCCGGACCACGGAGTCCAAAACTGGGAGAGTGAAAGCGAGCAATCTTTGCTCTAGCAAGCCTGACCTGCGAGGATTTGGGTCGCTCGGGACTGAGATTCCCTTTCAACCAACATGTGTACCATTCTATCTGATGGGCTCTCTGTACACCGTGCCATGGGCAGTGTAAGATTTTTTTTTTTTTTTTGTCTTTTTTGAGACAGGGTCTCACTATGCAGTTCAGGCTGGCCTTAAGCTCACTTTGAAGCTCAGGCTGGTCTCGAACTCACAACAATCCTCCTGCCTCAGCCTCCCGAGTGCTGGGATTACAGGCCTGCGCCACCACGCCCGGCCCAGTGTAAGATTTTGAAGAGCTAAAAAGAAAATATTTGCAATGTGAAAAACCAAGCTTGATCTCCAAAATGTGAAAGGAAAATATGAAAGTGTAAATTAAAATTAGTTAAGTATTTCGTAGTCCACACAATACCGTGTTATTGACTAAATCCGAATTCTTATAGCTGTCCCTTGCGTATACTCATGGCTTCTCCGAAGACCTGGGTACCTGTGTTCCATTTTGTTGCTTAACTCTTGAATACAGATTCTTAGCTTCTCCAGTGGCTTCTCCGCAGGGGAAGTGGGAATGGCAGCTATCAACTGTCAGAGGTGTCCTCAGATGAAAGACAGTGGCATCATCTACAAGAAAATGTAAGCGATGGCACTGTTGTGGCCCTCCACTGACATTCCTGGAAGCCTAAGCTGTTATAGGCCTAGGAGAGGAAGAGAACACCCCCAAAATCATGGACAAGCCCGCCAGGCTGTTGCGACAGGTGATGTGATTTCTTCCTATTTTCTTCCCATTTGCTATGGTTTGTGACTAGTTGTTCCCCAAAGGCTCATGCAGTTACTGGGTCAGCTTCTAGAGTCTGTGATTAATTCATGATCCAATGCTGGGGTTGTAGGTGTGAGCACTACCCTGGCTCTGGGGAGACAGCCTGAATGCAATAGGAGGGAGGGAGAGAGGCTTGCTAGCTGCCACAGCTGCTGTTCCTCCCATTGGTCTCTTGCTCTTTGCTGTCTACCACCACCATGAACTGCTACCCTATGCCATATGCCACTCTGTCTTGGAACCAGCCAGGTATGGACTGAAATGTCTGTAAACCATGAGCTAAATAAACCTTTCCTTCCATAATTTTGGGTGTTGGGTATTTTTTCCCAGCAATGAGAGAAAAGTAGCTGCAACACCACCATCTCTGTTCTTTGACCTGGGTATTCTGTACGGAAACAGGTAAGATGTTTCAGTAAGTGGAAAAGAACAGAAAGAAACAATGTTGATTGAATGTTTCTGTATCAGCTGTTAAGGACCTTGTAGATAGCACTGAAAGGAAGCCAGTGAATGCAAACCAAGCCAATGCTCTTTTCAGCATGCATTTATTGCTTTCTCTTCCAGACAGTGAACTGAGGTTTCAAAGGCTAAATTATGCCCTAAGGTCACACGATTAAATGTGGATCTGGGGTCGAATGTATGACTTTCATACACCAGATAATGTAATTTTTAAACAATACCATTCTGCCTTTCTGAGAAGTTCTGTTAATAAGTGGGCAAGGAATGTAGGTGTCCTTGACTATTCTTATAGGATCTGGAAATTGGAGAAATAATTCAGCTTTTTTGTTTTCCCAGTTTACATAGACACACGTTCCATAAAAATGTTCCTGACATGTAGAAAGGTCCCCAGATTTGCTGATTTGAATTGAACTTCAACAGTTGGTGTTTGAGGGGAAAGTTCCAGGTCAGGAAGCCTGTTTTGAGACTTTACTACTCCTTGTCCTCTCACAGGCCTAAGTGCAGCAAATCTCCTCCTTCTGTCTTGCACAGTGTGCCTGGGGCGCTGTGGCTGCCGCTGATGGCCAGCCCGTGTGCTGGTGACTCACAGCGGTCTGTTAGTGGCCTGTGACAGTGCGGAACGCAGGACGGCTGCTTGTGCTTGCAGACAGCGCTCTCCTCCAAGTCCTGACTCCGACTGTTGGAGACACTTCTCATTGGCCAGGCTGTGCCTCCCCCAGCTGGACATTGATATCCAACCTGTGTAATTTGCTCAGCAAACCACGATCTCTCATTTTTATTTCGTATTGCTCATGAGATTGCGGTCTCATCTATAGATCTGGCAAGTTGCTCTTGAGATACTGAGGTGTGAAAAGCTGCAGGTGGTGGCCCACACCTGCAGCACTTGGGAGGCTGAGGCAGGAGGGTCACCATCAGCCTGGGGCCTTCTGAGCTTGGTAGTGAGTTCCAGGGCAGGCTGAACTACGTAGCCAGACACTGTGTTACCCACCCCCCAAGGGATTGAGATGTGAAAAAAATGGCCAACATAAGTTTTATGATATTTAATGATTAAAATCGTATTTATTAAACAGTCAAGATGGATGTGCACACTACTGTACTCCACAGTTGTGCTTCGTCGAAGAAATGCGTGAGTCATGCATGTAAGTTGTTCCCTGTGAGTCTCATCGAAACAAAGAAAAACAGATAAAATTAACTTTGATGAAATTAATATATCCCTATTTATAGTAGTGTATATATTTTTAATTCATATAGTCACTTTTTTTTTTGTCTTTTTGAGACAGGGTCTCAGTACGTAGTTCAGGCTGGCTCATATAGTTATTTTTTTTTTTTTTTTTTTTTTTTTTTTTTTTTTTTTTGTCTTTTTGAGACAGGGTCTCGCTATGCAGTTCAGGCTGGCTTTAAGCTCACTTTGTAGCTCAGGCTGGTCTCGAACTCACAACACTCCTCCTGCCTCAGCCTCCCGAGTGCTGGGATTACAGGCATGCGTCACCTCGCCCGGCT
>PVKA01037812.1:0-20726 GCA_004027165.1 Ctenomys sociabilis | reverse complement strand
CAGTGGGCTTTAGGTCAGGGGTTCCGGGGAGGTGTTGGTGAGTGGGACCTGAGGTTTCAGGCCAGTCACTGGCTTGGAGGGGTTGGGGACAGGGATCCGTGTAGTGCGCGTGGGAAGAAGCCAAAGGCTCTCCCTCAGACTCACCACCCTCTCACTGATCTGGGAAGCCTGGTGAGTCCTGTAAATTCGCTCTCGCTGGTAGAGCTTGGCACGGGATCCAGGAGGCCGCTGGAGTCAGCCACTGTCTCAGGCTGGTCTCTGGGGCTGGGCAGGCGCGGACGGGATAGAGCAGGATGGCGGAGTCGGCCGCGCTGTCTCTGGCTGGTCCCAGGGGCTGGGCGGTGATAGGCGGGATGGAGCAAGATGGAGGAGTCGGCCGCGCTGTCTCTGCCTGGTCTCAGGGGCTGGGCAGGGGCGGGCGGGATGGAGCACGATGGCGGAGTCGGCCCCGCTGTCTCTGGCTGGTCCCAGGGGCTCTGTGGAAGTATTTCAGATCAAGACTGTGTTGTGAAGATGACAAGTCCTAATTGAATGTGATACTTGTATATATGTTGCCAAGAGGAGAACTGAAAAAATGAAGGTCAAGAGCTGCCTGATGACAGATTGCAGGAGGGAAGCTTGCAGGAAGGCACAATTGCACTGGAGCCACAGGACACCCTGCAGGAGTACAGGTGTGCGCAGTGCCGTGGTTGTGTGTTTGGTGATATGGGAGTTCATGTGTGCATAGTTCTTCGTTCATACTTCATAAATGGGCAGTTTATGTGCTATTTCTTTTTTATTAAATATATTTGTTTGTTATGGGATCTCAATATGCAGCTCAGACTTGTGTTGATTCTTATGCTTTTAGCCTCCCCAGTGATGAAATTATAGTCCTGTGCCACTGTGCCTGAAATCTGTCTGGCCAAGTCAGTCAAGCGTGGGGCTGGAGATGCCATGACATGTGGTTCCTGAGATCGACCTGCAGTCCCTGAGCTTGCCCAAGTTTGCTGAAGTAGGTGCTTCTGTAAAAATGGACCCCTACTATTTGAAAAAGTACTCAGTACCCATGATTATCAGAGAAAACAATAAACACAACACTATGAGTTATCGTAGTAAGAAAATTAGATTGAGTTGTATAAAAAGATGCAAAAAACTAAATATTGGAAAGATGATGGGAGTATAGGGTGGTACAGCATCATGAAAAACAGTGGAAAACCAGGAATCAAGGCAGAGAAAACAGTGTGAAGACACACTGTGAAAAAAGTAGAACACAAGTTATAAAATGATCTTTCCTCCAAGAGCATGTTATAACACAATATTTAAATTAAAAAAATTTAAAATAGGTGGGAGCCATAAGGACAGAAGGAATTATGAATTCAGTTGACTGTTAGCCAGGGACATAGTCCAGTGTTCTATGCATACAACTTGAAAGCACAAGGACTGTAGTTTGATCCCTGGTATCATATGCTGTGATGTACGAGTGCTGAGCTAGTCACTGAAACCTGGGATGGTAGTTTGCATTCTCTTTTCTAGTATTTTATTCAGGAATTTTACATCTATATTCATTTTGAGGATTAGTTATTAGCTCTATTACTTTATTGAATCTTTCTCTAGTATTGGTACCAGGGTAATATTTGCCTCCAGGCATGTGTATAGGAGAATTGTTTTTCTTTCAACTTCATTGAAGAGTTTGAGATGAATTGGCATATACATGGCTCTAAATTCCTTGTAGAATTTAGCAGTGAGTCTATCAGAATCCAGTCTTTTTTCTGTTGGTAAACTTTTACTGATATTTTCAATTTTATTCTGATATTAGGATATCCAGAATTTTATATCTTATTAATTCAACTTCATAATTCATATCTATCTCAGAAATTGTCCATTTGTTCTTTGCTTTTATGCTGTTAGAATAAAGATTTTTGAGGTAGATATTGACAGTTTCTGAATGTCTATAGGAGCTCTGTAGATATGCTTTCTGGTGTCTATTTTCATTTTTTCTTTTGAGTTCTTATACTAGAGAGGATATGATATTTACACATATGGGTCTTGTTTATTAAGCTTATGCATATATCTTCAAGTGGCATCCATCTAAGTATAAAGGCATAAAGTTTATCACTCTTTATAGTTGAGTAATACTCCATTGTATGAAAATACTACATATTTTGCATCCGTTATTCAGGTAGTGGGCATTCCTCTGGTGACTGGCCAAGATTTGGCTATTACACACTCTGCTGCTATAAACACTGGTGGACATATATCACTATGATATGACATTTTCAGTTCCTTTGGGAAAATTGATGATGTCTAATTTGATATGATGTCTAACATGGGCTGAATCCTCTTGTTCCCTGGTGTCCTATTCCATGAGATAATTCAGGAGTCAAGACCTGGCCTAGCAAAGACATACCCAAAACTTTTCCTCATCTGCATAGTTATGGTTACTACAGTCACAGTGGTGATGAGCTGGATGTGTTGACCTCAGGTAAGGGGCATCAGTGGATATGGATTGATAGTGGTGGACACCCATCCATGAGTAGTGAGCTCAGAATCTCTAGTGACACCTCAAAGAAAAGTATTTTTTGTAACTGAGTTCTGTGCCAGCTGAGGAAAGTGCCATTTATTACTGTGAAAAAACATAGTAAGGCAGTCATGCGTGAGCTCAGACACAAATCTCATACAGGGGCATGAAGGACAAGCTGGGGGTGCTGAATCCCCCATTTGGCCTTTGGTCTTCTCATAACAAAGCCTACAGATGTACTGTAGTAGGGATTACTCTCAGGGCCAGAATTCCAATATAAAAAAGTAACTAAAAATACAAATTCTAAAATTGGTATGTCTTTCAATATTTTTTGTTTGTGGCACTTACTTTTCCACATCTAAAAGTATAACATTTCTTTATTACATTTTCTACCTTTACCATACAAAATTCAATCATAAGATATAGAATGTATAAACAGTCACGAAACATTTTTCAGATTCTATAGCTGGTGGAATATCCCCAAGTATATCCAGATATATTTATGCTGTATTCAGGACCTCAGTATTCGCAAGCCTCAAGTCTGGTATCCAGGCAGAATGCAGCAGTCACTTCCTGGCTGAGTTCCTGGGCCTCAGTTCCTATGACCACATCCATTCTCTAGTTTCTGTTCATCTTTCTGCCTCTGAGTTTCAGTGTCACCCAGAGCATCAGCTGCTGAGAAGACAGCTCAGGTCTTCCTCTGCCATAATCATTTCCATGTTTGAGAGGCATGGTTTTTATAGGACCTATGTTTTACTTTTACCTCCTTCCAATTTCAGCATGAGATTGTGACTGTAGCAAGGGGTGATTCTCAGCCCCATCGATGCTCCAGGTGGTGTTACAATGTACTTTAACTGCACACTGCATGTAATAAACCACTCAAGAAAGACTTACCATTGTTAAAGATATAAGGACTTATTTCTATTTTTTCATCACATATACTGATCAGACAAGGTCCTTTTCAGTCAGGGTTCCTCAGAGAAGCAGAAACAATCAGGATGTGTTGTTCTGTAGAAGCAGATTTTTCCCAGGAAATGGGGGAAATTTTGAGCTCCTGACTACATTGGGTGCAAAGTTCCAGTTCTCCTGTGGGGGGTTGTAGGTGGAGACGCAGGGACCTGTAGGCACAGAGGACCTAAAGGCTGTCTGGAGGAGAATCCCTGCTGCTCATAGATGCTTTTTTTTAAATTTTAGGCCTCAGATGACTAATGAACCCTACATTCATGTGAGAGGGCGCTGCCTCAGAGTCCACTCACTGAAATATTCTATTAATCCCAGATACCCTTTAAGTTATCAACAGGGCCCACATCATGACTGGCAAACACATAAGCCCACCCACATGCAGTCTGAGCCCAGCTCTGCCTGGTACAAGAAGAGTTGCTCCAGGATTGGACCTTTGATTTCTCCCACTCCTGCTTGACTCCATGCATAAATAAAGGAAAACTGTAAGTAAAAAAAAAAAAATGAATAACAAAAACACACAAAAAAAGTTTACAACTTAATGTGCAAATAGCAGTTTCTGATTGGAATTTGGATACCAAAAATATACTTTACTGCATCATTGGAGTCATGACTTTTACACTCTGAAACTCATGTATGAAGCGGATACAGCAGCAGACATAAAACTTGCATAAACATAAATTTATGAAAGCTTACGTGAGCTTTGTTTTTAAAAAATGACAGAAAACCATGGAAAGAAATTGGCAGTGTAAGCAGTTTCATTTGGAATTCATCAGAATTCACTTTCCTGACATTCTGTTGAGGCATTATCAGGCACCCATCAGTTCTGCAGTTATGGGCAGCAAGTCATGGGTTTCAGTGTACTGGTTCTGCCTCTGTGGGCTGTGCTGCACCACCTTCCTCTGCCAGCCTACTCTGTCCTGCTCTACTATGTCTTAGGCTGATTTCTGGCAGGGAGACCATAGAGTCCATCCTGCTCCACTACCTCATACCAGACCCTCAGCTAATCAGCATTTAAAGGAGATCTCAACTCATGCATGCCTTATTCACCTATGGTGCATTCAAGAGCCTCCCAGAGAAATTTTCTTCTTCTTCATCAATCACATGGCTGCCCCATTCTTCCTTTCTTTTTCCTTTCATGTGAAACCCAATGTCCCCATCCTGCAGTGATTGGAAAGTTACCAGGACACTCACTGCAACATTTTATTTTAAAAATATTCAAGACTGGTAATGGCATAAATGTAGTTGCTGTAGTTTCTAATCTCCCACATAGCTGCTCCATAATGATGCTGTTGGCTGGGTCACTTTCCTTGCTCCATTGAGAATTTCTCTAAGTAATATTAAGAATGACTTACATTTGTTAGGCTATTATCTGCATGTGATTCATTCTGAAGTAACATTTCAACTTTATTGTAGCTATTTTTTGATGAATTGTTTTTAATGTTAAACAGGCATCTTCCTTGTGAACATAAAAAAATGCTATTTGATTAACTAATACTATATGTGGTATGTGTACTTTCCATGCATATCAAAAATTATGGATTGCAGAAAAGGACCCTGTACAGCTCTCCAGGGTCCTTGGCCCAGTGCTGCTCCAGTGCTGTGCAAAGGACCACTCAGTGGAAGGCTGAGCAGTGCTTTTTTTTTTTTTTTTTTTTTTTTTTTTTTTTTTTTTTTTTTTTTTGGCAGAGCCATGGACTGAACTCAGGCCCTTGCACTTGCCAGGGAAAAGCTTATTCTACTGAGCCATCTCCCCGGCCCCAGCCTCAGCAGTACTACAGAAGTTCAAAGCAGGAACATTCTTTGGGTAACATGGTACATTCAGGCAATGAAGGTGGAGTGAATAAGGGCGGGAGTTTTCAGCACTGTGTAACACTGACCTGTAAGCATTTTGCTATATTTTATCTTCTCTTCCTCAAGATTGAGGCCCAGTAAATGGGGATATGATGTGAGTATCCTTCATTGAAACTATGGACTTTAATCATGTTAAAATTAGAACTGTATCAGAAGCCTCCAGGTTTTGGGCACAGGTGGAGAGGAGCATGTAGCCCTGTCCAAAATTTTCTTCAAGTTTCTCACAATATAATGTCCTGAATTGATAATGTCTAGGACAGACTTTCACAGTTATACAAGGGCCAAGAGCCTCTCAAATTCAGACTTTTTGAGAAAAGTTTGTTACATAAGGTCCTAGCTCAATGCGGAGCACCACATCAATGGATGGAAGCACAGAGTGAAAAAGAACTGCAGAACAGCAGACGTGCAGGAGCAAAGGTCCCCCCCTAAAGATTCTTTTTCATCTCTAATAGGAGCCCCAGTCCCCACGGCCTGCCCCATCACAGATCATCCACTGTAATTGACAGACAGAGAAAACACAAATCTTAGAGAATATCTCATTCTGCTCACTTTCTTTTAAGCTTCATTGTAGAGCATTCTGCCATGCCCAGTGACTGCAATCATCCCCCTCTACCAAAATCAGATTTCTCTATCTCTGGAAGTACAATAGAGGGTGAAGGAAAGAGTCCCAGTGTGAGTTAGATGTATTTTTCTCAAGTCAGATGGTAAAGGCTTCTCCATAGGGTAGGCCTATTTATGCTGCAGAAGCCATCACTATGCAAAGTAGCTTCCTGCTTTATGTTGAAAGCTCAGCCCTGGCTCACCAGCCCAAATCTCTTCACACAGGAGCCTTCATCAGACCATGGAATTCCTGGTGTTGATCCTCTGCCTGGTGGCCTATCCGTGCTGTGAGTGTCTGGGTTTCAATGTACTTATCTGGGCATGGGGTGTCAGGTATATTTGACTCATGGTGATACTCCTTTTCCACAGGTGTCCTATCACAGGTGCAGCTGCAGGAGTCAGGACCTGGCCTTGTGAAGCCATCAGAAACCCTGTCCCTCACCTGCACAGTCTCTGGATTCTCTTTAACTAGCTATGCTGTCAGCTGGATCCGTCAAGCACCAGGAAAGGGGCTGGAATTTATGGGTATCATATGGAGTGGTGGAAGCACAGATTATAACTCAGCCCTAAAATCACGACTGAGCATTGGCAGGGACACTTCCAAGAGCCAAGTTTTCTTAACACTGAACAGCCTGAATACTGAGGATACGGCCGTGTATTTCTGTGCAAGACACACAGTGAGGAGCCCTAAGTGTGAGCCCAATCATAAACCTCCCTGTGGTGGTCTCTAAACACCAGAGGGTGCTCAGGATGCACTGGGCTCCATGTCAGCCTAAGAGCAGGTGCCCAGGGCCCTGGGGACTTAAAGCATTTATATTTTCTGGTTATTCGTGCTGCTCTGGTACTCTACTAACATCACTTGCCATTTCACATTCTATTGATTTTTCTTTTATCTTACTTTCTGAATATAGCAACTTTTCTACTCAGGGTACATTTTTCTTTATCATTTTCCTAGTTTCCACACATTTAAGACATTTCACACTGTACCAAGCCTCTTTGTACTTTAAAATGAGTCCAATTGTATAGGTTCCTGACTGTAGGAACAGGTATTAGGAAAGTTTCCATCATGTGCATAACTTTTGTTCAATTGTTGACCATGGTGGGGATAGATCTGTGCCTTCTTTGGGTTGATGCAACTCTGCAGTGGTGAAATGAGCACAGAACCACCTATTTTCGCAGACTGCTGATGAAAATGTCCACCAGTACAGTGCATCCTCATCACTATCATGTTTAACTTTGACATTTGCATGAGTCACAATGTGTTTTCACACAAGGATGCAAAAGGATGTTTTCTTTGAAAATATCTTTTTTCTGCAAAGTCCAGAAAAAATATATTTATAAATGCATTTGGAGAAGGTTCTCTCTATGCAGCTGGGACTGATTCTCCTATTTTCAGCCTCCCAGTGCTGGCATTATAGGTATGTACCACAATGTCCATTCTCTGTGGCAGGCTCATCGCATCTGATGGTGGGGCCAGAAAATATTTTTATGTTTCAAGGTGAACACATTTTCCACTGAGGTGGATAACACACTTGCCATTAAAAGTGTTTCTGTTCCTGATATTCCAAATCCATTCAAATTTTTTACTTTTGTTTTATTTTGATGTTGATGATGTAAACTAAGAACATTATTATAGCACTATATAGTTTGATTCTGTGTTCAAAGCTCAAAAGTATTTCTGACAGAGAACAACCATGAGTTAGAGAAGTTTCATGTCTCAAGAGCTCCAATCTTCATGAACTTCCCCACTCCAAATTTTTCAGGAGACCTAAAATCTGAGCAAATATGTGTGCTGTTGTGGCTGTGCGAGATTTTTTTTGTTAATTTATTTTATTTTTTAAAATTTATTTATTCTTTATTTTATTTGATTGAAGTACAAATATGAATCAGACGGTTTTAAGACACCTTAACAAGACAGATTTGATAAATTAATACATTGCTAACTGTTTTCATTCTGTTTTAGTATCGTACAAGGTGCATACATGATATTATACTTACAGACATTATTATAGCAGGTGTCTCTTATCAGTAAATTAAGAGTGTAGCTGTTTACTCATCTTATTTTTTATACCTGAATTATATCAAAAATTCAATAATTATTTTCCTAGTGGATTACGATAGTACTAGAAGCCGACATAATATCCTGTCCAAACATCATTAGTGCAAATCTTGCCTCTCATACAATTATGTAGAAGCACAGCGTTATTTATCCCAACTGTACTGTCTATACACACACATGATTTTTTCTTTCTATACCCCTTCCTTTGACTACGCCGGTCAAAGGTGGACACTCCATTGTCATTCAACTAACTTAGGTGCTTGAACTCGACAACACAATCCAACACAGTCCAGCATTCCACAACAATAGTGAGTTATTCAAAGAAGTTGTAGACCATAGCCATTTACAGCTCAGCTTAATATTATGGACTCAAGATGTATACTTCATTTTATATTTTTCTGCTGGACGGTTAAGACCTAGATAGAACAGGACTTATACATCAACACATGTACTTTATGTTTCTTATGTGGTCAGTGAAGTTCCCTCAGGGTTTATCTTGTAGTCCTGTACATTATTCTGTGGATCCTTTGTGTCATCCATGTGGATGAGTCACGGCCAATGCTTGACCAGTTTGCTCTCTGTGAGAGACTGAGAAAAAGTTTTCTCTCCATGTGACTCTCCCCAGGCACATTATAGAACTTCAATCACTTTCCCCTGTGGCTCCATAATCCCCTTGTTCAGAAAATATGGAGCTCACCTGGGTTTCATGATGTTGCAGTACAGGTTCTCCTATGTCCTGAGTCTTCGCTGACCTTGAAAGGCTAGGGCCAAACTGTTGGCTGGCCTTGTGGCACTTCTATTTCTCCAACTCTGATTTTTGAAATTAGGTTCTTAACCATCCAGAAGAAAAGCTGATTAGTATCCTAGAGCATATGCCATTCACTTTGCCTTAATGGACTCAATTAATTTTAGTTGTTGTTGTACGTTTCCTTTTGTATTTCTGCTTTTCGCTTGTTATACTAGGGAGAATATACGATATTTACACATGTGTGCCTGGTTTATTTCACATATGAGTATATGTTGAAGTGGCATCCACTTCAGTATAAATGCTTCAAACTTATCATTCTTAATAGCTGAGTAATACTCCATTATATAGAAATACCACATCTTTTTCAACCATTCCTCATGTGATGGACATCTTGGTTGTTTCCAAGATTTTGCTATCACACATTGCAATGCTATAAACATACTATAAACAGGTATACATATAACTCTATCATACAATGTTTTCAGATCTTTGGGAAAATTCCCAGTAGGGGGATAGCCGGCTTGAATGGGATTTCTAGTCCTACTCTTTTGAGGATTCTCCACACTGACCTCCACAATGGTTGTACCAGTCTACATTCCCACCAGCAGTGGAGAAGTGTTTACTTTTTCCACAACTTCTCCAACATGTCTTGTTGGTTGATTTCCTTATGATAGATATTCTTTCTGGAGTGAGATGGTATCTCAGTGTTGTTTTTATTTGCATTTCACGAATGGCTAGTGATGTGGAGCATTTTTTCATATATTTATTTGCTTCTTTAATTTCTGATTCATTTGTGGTACTCTACTAACATCACTTGCCATTTCACATTCTATTGATTTTTCTTTTATCTTACTTTCTGAATATAACACCTTTTCTACTCAGGGTACATTTTTCTTTATCATCTCAGATGCCCATTTCTGAATTGGGTCTTTAAATCTGAGGGCCCGGTTATATCTTAGTTCTTTATATATTCTAGACAGTAGTGCTCTGTCTGATTGCTTATTAGTTAGGATTTTTTTCAAAGTTTGTGGGTTGTCTTTTCACTCTGTTGGCAATTCCTTTTGACTTGCAGAAGCTCTGTAAGAAGAGTTGATTTCAGTTGTTGATTCTTTCAGGTGCTTCCCGTGCGAGTATATATTTGTTCATGAACTGTTTACCTACCCCTATTTCTTCAAGAGTTCTTCCTACTTTCTTTTCCAGGAGATTGAGTGTGTGTTTTAATGTTTAGATCTTTAATCCATTTTGACTTTAACTTAATGCATGGTGATAGAGCTGGGTCAAGTTTTAGTTTTCGGCATGTAGAAAGCCATGTTTTCCAGTACCATTTGTTAAAGAGGCTCTCTTTCTTCCAGTGAGCTGTGTAGCCCCTTTTTCGAAGATAGGATGGCTGAGTGTTTTCGTAGATGCCTCTGTGTCTTCTAATCTATTCCACTGATCCTCAGGTCTATTTTGTTGTCAATACCATGTTGATTTTATCACAGTGGCTTTGTAGTATAATTTCAAATCAGGAACTGTGATGCCTGCTGCCTTGTCTTTATTGGTCAAGATTGCCTTTGCTATTCTAGGTCATTTGTGGTTCCAAATAAATTTTAGGATTGAATTCTGTATATCTGGGAGGTATGTTGGTGGCAGTTTGATAGGGATTGCATTAAATCTGTACAGCAATTTTGGGAGTATGGCCATCTTCACGATGTTGGTTCTTCCTATCCAGGAGCAGGGAATGTCTTTCCATTTTCTGAAATCCTCTATAATCTCTTTTCTTAGGGTGTTGTAATTTTCCATGAAAAGATCTTTGACTTCTTTGGTTAAGTGAATCCCAAGGTATTTCATTTTCCTCGGTGCTATTGTGAAAATTATTCTTTCTGTTGTTTCCCTTTCAGTGTGCTTGTTATCTGTGTAGAGGAATGCTATTGACCTTTGGGTATTTATATTGTATCCTGCTATGCTACTGAATTTCCATATCAGTTCTAGTAGTTTTCTGGTAGAATTTTTGGGGTCTTCCAAGTAAAGTATCATGTCATCTGCAAATAATGACAATTTAACTTCTTCTTTACCTATTCTTATTCCCTTTATTTGTCCCTCTTTTGTAATGGCTGTTGCTAAGGATTCCAAGACTATATTGAATAGGAGGGGTGATAGAGGATATTGTTGTCTTGTACCTGATTTAAAAGTAAGAGATTTCAGTTTTTCCCCATTTAGGATTATATGAGATTTTGGGTTGTCATTGATGGCTTTCATCAAGTTAAGATAGAGTCCATCTTTTCCAATTTTCTGTAGGGCCTTGAACATGAATGAGTGTTGGACTTTGTCAAAGGCTTTCTCTGCATCAATTCAGATGATCATGTTGTTTTTGCATTTCATTCTATCAATATAGTGTATTACATTTATAGATTTTTGAATATTGAGCCATCCTTGCATCCCTTTGATGAATTCTACCTGGTCATGGTGTATGATCTTCTTGATGATTAGCTGTATTCTATTTGTGAGGATTTTGTTGAGTAGTTTTGCATCTATGTTCATGAGGGAGATTGGCCTGTAGTTCTCCGTTTTGGTTGTGTCTTTCCCTAGTTTTGGAATCAGTATTATACTTGCCTCCAGAAATGATTTTGGGAGGGCTTTTTCATTTTGATCTTCATTGAAGAGTTTGTGGAGTGTGGGAATAATATCTTCTATAAATATCTTGTAGAATTCAGCTGAAAATTCATCAGGACCTGGACTTTTCTTTGTTGGTAGGCTTTTTATTACTTTTCGTATATTGTAGGCTGTTATCAGCTTGTTGAGAGTTGTTATATCTTCTTGATTCAGTTTTGGTAATTTGTACCTTTCGAGGAATCTGTCCATTTCTTCTGTGTCTTCTATTCTGTGAGCGTAACTATTCTTGAAGTAGCTATTGATAATCTTCTCAATTTCCACTGGGTTTGTGGTGATTTCACCCTTTTCATTCCTTATCGCTTGTACTTGAATTTTCTTTTGCCTCTTTTTAATGAGGTTGGCAAGAGGCTTATCAACTTTGTTTAGTTTTTGAAAGAACGAACTTTTTGATTTGTGGATTCTTTGAACTGTTTTTTTCACCTCAATTGAATTGATTTCTGCTCTAATCTTTATGATTTCTTCCCATCTTTGTGCTCTGGGTTGTGTTTGCTCTTCTTTTTCTAGTTGTCAGAGTTGCAACATTAGGGTGCTAATTTGTTCCGTTTGTGTTTTCCTAATGTGTGAGTTCATAGCTATTATTTTCCCTCTAAGAACTGCTTTCATCGCATCCCATAAATTCCGGTAAGTTGTACTTGAATTTTCATTGAATTGTAGATATTGTTGAATTTCTTGTTGAATTTCTTCTGCAACCCATTGATTGCTGAGTAGGGTGTTGTTTAGTTTCCATGAATTTAGTAGGTTTTTCTGATTTCTTTCGTCATTTATTTCCAGTGTCATTGCATTGTGGTCAGAGAGTATGCGTGGGATAATTTCTATTTTCTTGCTTATACTTAGGCATGACCTCTGGACTAGTATGTGGTCTATTTTGGAAAATGACCCATGTGCAGCTGGAAAAAAAAAGTGTATTCATCTGTCGTTGGGTGGAACACTCTGTCTATGTCCACCAGGTCTATTTGTTCCAAGCTCTGGTTCAGTTCTGCTACTTCCTTGCTAATTTTTTGTCTGGTTGACCTATCTTTTTGAGATAAGGGTGTGTTAAGGTCTCCTGTTAAGATTGTGTTCTTAGACATTAAGTTTTTCATGTCCCTTAAGATTTTCCTGACATAGTTGGGTGCTCCTGTGTTTGGTGCATACATATTTATGAGTGTTACTTCTTGCTCTTGAATTCTTACCCTGTCCAATATATAGTGGCCTTCTTTGTGTCGTTTGATCATTCTTGGTTTGAAGTTGAGACTGTCTGAAAACAGAATTGCTACTCCTGCTTTTTTCTGATGTGCTAGGGGATGTAGTATTGTTTTCCATCCTTTGCCTTTGAGCCTATGAATGTCCCTTTGAGTTAAGTGTGTTTCTTGTATACAGCATATTGTTGGATTTTGTTTCCTAATCCACTGTGCCAGTCTATTTCTCTTATTTGGAGAATTAAGTCCATTTATATTGATGGTTATGATTGAAATGTGCTGACTTATGTTTGTCATGATATTTACCTGGTGTTATTTATTCTTTTGTAACCTGTGTTTAATTGTCTGTCCTGTTTAGTGTGTTTGTTCCATTCTCATTCATGAAGTTCTGGTCATTGTGGTCCCTCTCTAGAACATCTTTCAGCCTTTGAAGGGATGGCTTTGTCATCATGAAATTCTTTAGTTGTTCTTCATTGTGGAAGTATTTCACTTCTCCATCAAACTTGAAAGAGAGTTTTGAAGGGTATAATAATCTGGGCTGGAATTTGTTTTCCTGTAGGACTTGAAGAACTCTGCTCCATGCTCTCCTTGCCTTCATTGTTTGTGCAGAGAAGACTGCTGTAATTCTGTTGGGTTTTCCTTTGAATGTGAGCTCCTTCTCTCTAGCAGCTTTCAGTATATTATTTTTGTGTTAGATTCCTGGGATCTTAACTATTATATATCTCAGTGTGTTTCTACTTGGGTTGAGGTTATTTGGTGTTCTGTATGCTTCGGTGACCTGAATGTTGGATTGTTTCCTCATATTTGGGAAGTTTTCTGCGATCTTTTCTTCCCAAATTCTTTTTATGTCAATTGTATTGACTCCTTTATTCTTGTTCATACCAATTATTCTCACATTGTTCATCCTGGCGTCATCTTGCAGGTGATGGATTTTTTTTCCTGCATTCTCGTTGTTTTTAAGAGATCCTTTCTCACCTTTTCAATAGCTGCTCCTGCATCTTTAAGATCTGAAACTCTGTCCTCGCTTTCACTCAGATGGTTTTTTAGACTTGTGATCGATATTTTTAGTTCTTCTATATCTCTTTGACTGTGTTTCATGTGTTGTATTTCTTTTCTGTATTGCTCATTCAAGGAATCCATCATATTTCTGATCTCCTCAATTTTTTTATCCATGTCTTCTTTAAAGGTAGTTATTAATTCTTTTTCTGCTGTGTTTCTTCCAAGTTGGATTTCCTCTGTATATTTCTGGACTTGCTTCTGTATTTCAGATCCTATGGCTTCAAAAATTTCTTTTTTGATTTCAGAACTTATTTCTGCTTTGTATTCCTCATGATCTTTCTGCTGGTGTTTCTTTGCTTCAGATACTGTTAATTCATATATATCAGCTGAAATAGTGCTCTCTGCACTTGTTCTGCGTGAGCATAGTTTTTCCACCCAATGTTTCTGGAATTCATTCTTTATTTCAGATACTATGTATTCAGATATTCTTTTTTTAGTTTGGGGAATTACTTCACATTTTATTTCCTCTATAGCTTTCTGTTGTTGTTCCTTTGCTGCTGTATCTGTTGACTCATTCATTGCAGCTGAGCTAGTGTCCTCTGCCCTTCCTGATGGACTTGAGGTCTGGGATTGCTTTTTTCCCCTTCTCTTTGTCATTTTGTATAGCACCTTTGGTGTAGAGCTTTGGTGCAGCTATAGCCTTAGCTTGTTATGAGATTTGGGTGCCAGTCTATTAAGTTTGAGATTTTTCAGGCATGCCTATCCTGGATCTAACTGTTGTGTTCAGTTCCTTTTTTGTTGCAGCTCCTGTGGTTCCCCTCTGTTGGTTCAGTGTTCACGCGAGCACCAACCGAACTGGGATGTAGAGCAAGTAATGAAACTTCCCCGTCTTAGCTGGCTTTGGGGTGAAGATCCGGAAACTTACTGGGGTCACCCCTCGTATGTTAGGCAGGTCATTCCCCAGGTGGGCAGGCCTGGCTTTGGTGGGTCTTCTGGGCTCACAGAACGATAGTGGATGATCTTATTCACTCAGTCGGCTGTACTGGGTTGGCCAGCCTGTGCTGTTTCCAGGTCTACAGGCCCGAACCCGAGAAGGCTGGGAAAAGTCCCTCCGGTGCAGCGGGCCTTGAGCCCTCACTCATAGGCTAGGCTGTGCTGGGGTTCAGTCCCTGGTGTGGTACCAAGGATTGCTGAGAAATGTCCCTCCAGTGTGGCAGGCTTGGAGTTTTCACTCCAGGCCGACCTGCACTGGGTCTGGGGCTGTGGGGTGGGACCGGTAATCACCTGGAAATGTTTCTCTGGCAGAGTGTTCCTGGAGCTCTCACCAGTCCACAGGGGGTAAGGGGGTATGGAATCACTGGGAAATGTCTCTCGGCACAGTGGGCCTGGAGTTCTCCACTCACTGACCTTTGATGTCTAGAGAATTGGGGAAATTCCCACTCGTTCAGTGGGCTTTTGGGCATGGGATCCGGGCTGGTGAGTGGGTCCTGAGGATTCAGGCCAGTCACTGGCTTGGAAGCCTTGGGGGCAAGGATCCGTGTAGCGTGTGTGGTTAGAAGCCAATGGCTCTCTCTCAGACTCAAAACACTCTCACTGATCTGGAAAGCCTGGTGAGTCGTGCAAATTCTCACTGGCTGGGAGAGCTTGGGGCGGGATCCAGGAGGCCGCTGGAGTCAGCCGCTGTCTCAGGGCGGTCTCTGCCTGGGAGATGTGGGCAGGATCGAGTAGGCTGCTGGTATGTACTTCGCTGTCTTGGGAGGTCCCTGAGGCTGGGAGCCTGCGGGCGGGATCGAGGAGGATGGCGGAGTGGGCCGCGCTGTCTCTGGCCTGTCCCTGGGGTGGGCGGGATCCGAGATTTTTTTTTAAAAGAATAGTCCGTCTTTTTATTTTAGTGGGTTAATATCCTATAAAGTAATTATATTTCAAATGGTTATTGCCAAATAAGAAATCACCATTGCCATTTTGTATATGGTTTTCTGATATTGTGTAATTATTTCTCCTCCTTGTTTTCAAGTTGTAGTAAGTTTTTCCTTTGTAGAGTACTATGATAAGCCTTTCTCTATTACTTCTCTTTCAGAGATTGTCTCTCCCTATTATTGCCTTGAATTTAGCCAAGAAAATTGTAGTTATTAAAGCATATTTTATGTGTTACAGAAGCTTTCTTTATGGTCTAGTAAATCAAATTAAGTGATACAAATTTCTCAACATCCCTCGCGACTTTATGACATTAATGTTATATGTTACATATTTTCCGTTATTCATTTATAATTAATATGGTTTTTGTTTATAAAAATTTTAAATTTTTTGTTTGTATTTTATCGCATGTTATATACAGTTATACATGGCACTTTTTGTTTTCACACTGGTAGCACATTCTAAGTTATACTATGCATTAACATTATGAATAAGCTTTCCGTTTTCGGAATTCATTTCTATAAATTGTAGTGAAGATTTCCCTATGATTTTGTTGTTGTTGTTGCTTTTGTTTACAGTGGTGTAACATTCCCTGACTTCAATTTCATTTTTCCCTTTGTTTTAAGACTTCATTGGGAACTTTTCATCAGTGCCTCTATCTCGTCGGTGCGGTGTTTAATTTTTAAAATTATTTTTATATCTTTTCATCTTTTAATAATACTTATGTACCTGATCAATAACTTTCTTTCATTTGGACACCAATGATTTTGGAGGGCATTGTTCAGATTTATTCTTGCCTGGTAAGTAGTAGTTCTCTGTCTGGGACAGAGGTGCTGGATCTTGTTTTCCTCTTGGTTGGCTCACATTTCCCTGATTATGCATGGTCCCTGGGGTGTGCACATTTGAAGGAATCACCAACTTCAGTATCTGAAGGCTGATTTCAAGAAGAGATATCTTTCCACACCCAACACCTCAGACAGTGATGCATAGAAAGCCTGAAGAGAGATTTCATGATACCACTGGCCATGGCGCCAAGTTCAGGCTTGGTGATGATGCATCAGTACAGGCCTGGTGACACCTCAATGCAGTAGGCATTGAATGTGACCTGGGGAACATCCTGCCATGATCTATAAAGGCAGGACTGCTAGGTTTGGTCCATGTGGTGGCAGATCCTCAAGTGAAGACACCACTAAGAGCTGATCCTCTCCAGTGTGCAGATGGATATGTCTAACAGCATGTAGAAATCAGGGAAGTGCTGTGATGTGTCCTTCTGTCCCATGTTTCTGAGGTGAAGTGTTAGGCAGTCCTCATCCCTAACACTGTCCCTTGCCTCTTTTCTTCTGTCCATGACATATGAGGCAATTTTTAGGACACTGGAGGTGAAGCTATTGTTCTCTGGTTATCAATGGCCTTTATTCACCCAGGCACCACTCCCTCTATGGTGGATGCAGTGGGTGTCACCAACTTCAACAACCCTACTTCATAACATAGGGTTTTTTCTTTTTATTAGGATAAAATATAACCTTAATCTTTATGCACACTGTCTGAAGTGTTGGGTGGGGAAAGATATCTCTTCTGGAAATCAGCCTCTAGATACTGAAGTTGGTGATTCCTTCAACACAGAAGTTCAGCCTCACCTGAGCCTTCAGAACAGCCCTCTCAGTTTCATGTCAGTTTTGTCCCTCACTCAGGAAAGTCCTTTGCTGACTGTTGTGTCCTCTCCTGAGAATATTTTGGACACAAGAGAACTTCCACTGCACTATGACACTATAGAGGGAGGTAACCAGAACGTCAGTGTTCTTAACTGAGAAGTGAAGCGACAAGTGTACAGATGTGTTTCTCAGCCCAATGGCCTATGCTTTGCAGGATGAGGGAGACTAGAGAAAGCCCCTCTGGGCAGGCACACAGGACTACAGGGAGCACTCATGGCCCTCAGATGGTGGATAATAACTACGAAGAGAAAATTCTAGCACAGCTGGTCAATTCAAGGCTGGTTCCCTCCTGAAGGTATTTTCTGTATGTTCATGTATTGGAAATACATTTTCTAAAGACGATACTAATAGTTTTGCAAAAGTATGTAAATGTAGGGTTGTTTTCCTTTTGTTAGGGTAAAATATGAGCTTAATATTTACAAGGAGGCAAAAGCTAAGTATGTAAATCATATAAATATGAATTAAGAAAAAATAAATACCCTTTAAAAACATGCATAATCCTGTATATTGTGAATTTAAATACTTTCACTGATCATACAATTTTTTTTTTAAGAGTTTACCATAAATGTAGCTGTAGAGGTAATAGTAGGGGCATATCTGTGTGAGGATATTAATTTCATAACTTTATACTAACATAAGTATCTCCATTCTATCTTCTAAACTACTGTAGTAATAAGAATTAGTAAGGCAGGTACACTGAGTCAACTTCCCATGCCCCTACCGAATTGCCTCATGAACTTCCAGTTAAAGTATTGTAACCATAAAAATAAAAATATGCAAAACTACAAAAAGGAGCAAACTGATCAACCTATGGGAGTTATCTTAGAACACTATGCAATTGTAGTTAAGTTTGTGACCGTTGTCTCACCCAGCCAATGGCATGAGGGCAGCCCCCAGAGCTGCCTGAGTCCTCCTGCCAGTGAAGCTGCATTTTCCAGCTGAGAAGTCTGCTATGAGTGTGCAGCCTCACCAGCACCTGATCTGACCACTTTGGAAAAACAACTCACCACATGAACCAACAACTGTGATAGTGCCTTGTGGTTGCCCTGGAAGCTAAGATAACGTTCCATTACCAGTTGCCCTGGAAACTAACATTCCATTGTGTTTGCCATGAAAACTAAGACATTACTTAAATTGAAAACAAGAGTATAGCTGCTTACTTATCTTATTTTTTTATACCAGAATTATATCAAAAATTCAATAATTATTTTCCTAATGGATGACCATAGTACTAGAAGCCGACATAATATCCTGTCCAACCACCATTAGTGCAGATTTTGCCTCTCATAGGATTATGTAGAAGCACAGCGTTATCTATCCCAACTGTACTGTCTATACACACACATCATGATTTTTTCTTTCTACACCCCTTCCTTTGTCTATACCTGTCAAAAGTGGGCACTCCATTGACATTCAACTAACTTAGGTGCTTGAACTTGACACCACAATCCAACACAGTCCAGCATTCTACAACCATAGGGAGTTATTCAACGAAATTGTCGACCATAGCCATTTACAGCTCAGTTTAATATTATGGCCTCACTATGTATACTTCATTTTCATACTTTTCTGCTGGATGGTTAAGACCTAGATAGATCAAGACTTATATACCAACACATGAACTTTATATTTCCTATGTGGTCAGTGAAGTCCTCTCAGGGTTTATCTTGTAGTCCTGTACATTATTCTGTAGTTCCTTTGTCTATGTCATCCATGTGGATGAGTCATGGCCAATGCTTTACCAGTTTGCTCTCTGTGAGAGCTTGAGAGAAAGTTTTCAAGCAGAGAAACAAACAAAAAAGAACAGGGCCAACATTTTCTCACTGGCTATTCAGAGTCTTAGGTGGTCAGTCTTTTGGATTAAACTCTTTTTTCAACTTTTGGCTCTTTAAATAATTTATCCCCATTGTACCTCTTCAACTGGAGGTTCCAAGTGAGATTTTCCAGGTATAAAAGCCTCCTGTAGGGGCTAGGGTCTGGCCATTGTGGCTGCAAGCCATGTCTTTGTGCCTTTAGCACCGTACATGAGGCCAGCTAGCCATCCAGCAGCAGCTGCGACCAGGATGCCACAACAGTGAATGGGACAAACAGAGCCACAGTCTTTTTCCAGCTAAGGCATAATTGGCTTTCATTTTCTTTTGATTCTTAACAAGAGTGATATTTGTTTAGAAAGGCCATTCTCCAAGATGTGGTTAGTATTTCATTGATTCTTATTTCTATCAAGCAATAGCCATTTTGGTGAGCTAGATATGATGGTGGCCATTTTTGGTTTTCTCTCTGGTGAGAGTCCTGAGAGGTTTTCTATAGTTGGTTGTTTATTTACATAGAGATTTTCTCAGCATTTGTTTCTATCAAAATCCGTCAGAAGCTTTGAAATTAGCGGAAGATATGTTAGAGAGACCTAAATGGTTCAGTCCTGGGATTTTGCTGTCTGCTTTACCTGTCTGCCTGTCCAAATTATTTGCTCTGTGTCTTCTTCAAGGCACCTGCATTCTGAGATCACAGTCAAAGAGGCTTCCTGGACTGCAGGAATCCTTATTGTTCTACTTATATCTTTTCTTCCCCTTGGAGTCATCTATCTGGAAAGTCAGAGAATTTTGAACACTGTCAAGAAGCCTGACCTTTCTGTAACTATTGCCATTGTATCAAACTTTATTAGGGTACTAAATTTTACTTTTTGTGTGTATGAAACTGGAAAGTGCTTAAGATTACTGTTATGGAGGCTACCATCTGCACATCACCATTGTGGTTTGCATGAGCAGGAACTTTGATAAGTTCAAAGTTGAGCATGAGGTATAATGACAAAGTGATATCTTTGTGTACTTTATAAACAAGAATGGCTTTCTTTAGTAGTAGAGGAGCCAGGAAAGGGGACATATGATCCTCTCATAGCCAGTAGAAGTTGGCTCTTCATCAGAGGGAAGCCAGGAAACCAGATAAGTTTCCTTATATAGATTCCTAGCTCTGTATGGTTCTACAAATGCATTGGTGCATTAGAATGTGTGTATATGGAATCCCTGTTTATTATTTTTTTTTATTAAGGAAAGGTCTGCAAGATTAAAGCTCCCTGTTCTGCCTTGTGCCCCAGTGGAAGTCGATCATTCCACCTGGTGAGCCTTGGTGCCACCATCATATCTAGCTCCCAGAGCAGCAGCTCCCCAAACAGGTTCTCTCCTTAATGCATGCCAAGAAGGAGAGCCTGGCTTAGCTTCACAAAGGAGTGGAGAGCATGATTCACTCTAGTGTGTCTTTTCATTGTAATAAGCATCAGCAACCATCCCCTATGCTTTGTAGAGACTCAGGCGATGAACAGGTATCATTCTCCAAGGTTCACTTTTAAGCAGTGGAGGGACAGCCAAGGGATCTGGTCTACTTCAGTGTATGATGCTTTTCCTATTAATAACTGTATAATTGGAAAAATCAAAATCTTTCATTTACAGAGAAACTGCAAACCTTAATTACTTTAATAGAATCAGTGTTTAGGACAAACCACCTGGCTTGGGATGATTGCCAACAGATCCTTATGATCCTGTTTTCTTCAGAAGAAAAAACA
>PVKA01037811.1:0-20729 GCA_004027165.1 Ctenomys sociabilis | reverse complement strand
TGTGTGTGTGTGTGTGTGTGTGTGTGTGTGTGTGTGTGTGTGTGTAAGAATATTAATGGTTTGAAGTAGGACATATCTTCTATAGATCCAGTCCCCAACCACTTCTCATTACGATTTATACAATCCTGGTTTGTTCACCCATTCATTCAACAAGCACTTATCTGTATACCAACTGTGTATGAGGCTGGGGATAGATCACTGAATACTTCTGACATAAATTTCTGTTATCAAGAAGCCAGCAATATAAATGCACAAGGCAGACAGCAAACAAGTATGCAAGGAATAATGTATTTTCTTTTTCAAAGAAAAATAAAACTGAAAAAAATCATTGAGGGGGAAGGCTATTTTAACTGGTGTGGTCAGAAGGCCTCTCCAAGAAGGCAATATCTGACCACAGAAAACCTTCCTGGGAAAAAGAAGAGTATAAGTCACTAGCAGACCTCAAGGAAAAGCATTCCAAGCATAGGAAGTGCCACTGGAGACCTCTCCAGATGCTGAGGAGACTGAGTAAGAGGAGCAGGCATGGAAATAGGAAAAGCCTCATGAGGCTGCTGTTGCCTTCTTCCAAGCATATCAGGAGTGACCTGCCAAAACTCTGGATAGAGTCCCTAACATGACATCAGGGTATTGTTAAAGGGATTGGAAAGAGAGTCTGGGGTGAACCAGAGACTCACTCTTGCTGCTTGAAAGATTTTTACCTTCTTAATATTGTGTCTTTGTTGTGTATTTTTCAGTGTGGACATGTACATCTACTATTGAAAATAACCTAGTTCAGTGGACACAACCTTGACCCCCACCTTGTAGGTGCAGTTTTTAGGAACAGGAAGCAACCCATCCAGTGCTTCGAGTGAGGTCTTGCCCTATGTGTCTTCCTCATTTTCAGAGCCTCCTCAGTTGGAGTGCTGAAAGTCCCACTTCCCAAAGTACTGGTTGGTCCCAGGTCCCAGGTGGTCACCTTACAAGAGTAAGGCACTCAGTGCAGCTGGGAGCAAAGGCCAGGTGTGCCCACATCTCAGGTCACAGGAGGCCTCCAGCCAATGGCTTGAAATGACACTGTCCCAGGTGAGATCTTCCTGGCAAATTGGGGGCCATACTCAGTCATCCAGGTGAAGGCCATAGACCTTGCAACTCATGGAACTTATGCATGTGTGGCTATGACCAAATAACTTGAATAAGGGAGGATTCTTATTGTCCGGAAAGTTGTGTGTAGGTTTAACTGCAAGTAATTGTGTAGGACTGGGTGTGACTGCATACCTGGCCAATTATGTGCAACTGAGTGGGCTTGTGAGTGAGCATAGTGGCTGGTTTTGTGTGGGTGCATTTCTTGGAGTGACTTGGATGCAATAACTTGAATCATAGTTGTTGTGTCACCAAATAACTAACATGAGAGTTTGTGCCACAGGGGGCATGTGTGTGTGGGGGGGGTGTGGGTGTGTGTGCGTGCACACCTTATTCGATAGATCCTTTGTCTGAGTCATCCACGTGGATGAGTCACGGCCAATGCTTGACCAGTTTGTTCTCCGTGAGAGCCTGAGAGAAAGTTTTCTCTCCATGTGACTCTCCCCAGGTACACTATAGAACTTCAATCTCTTTCCTCTGTGGCTCCATAATCTCGTTGTTTAGAAAATTTGGAGCTCAACTGAGCTTCATGATGTTGCAGTACTGGTTCTCCTATGTCCTGAGTCTTCACTGATCTTGAAAGGTTAGGGCCAAAATGTAGGCTGGCCTTGTGGCTCTTCTATTTCTCCAACTCTGATTTGTGAACTTAGGTTGTTAACCATCCAGAAGAAAAGCTGATTAGTATCCTGCAGCATATGCCATTCACTTTGTCTTATCTGACTCAATTGATTTTAGTTGTTGTATGTTTCCATTTGTATTTCTGCCTTTTGCTTCTTATACTAGGGAGACTGTATGATATTTACACATGTGTGTCTGGTTTATTTCACTTATGAGTATATGTTCAAGTGGCATCCACATCAGTATAAATGCTTCAAGCTTATCATTCTTAATAGCTGAGTAATATTCCATTATATAGAGATACCACATGTTTTTCAACCATTCCTCATGTGATGGACATCTTGGTTGTTTCCAAGATTTTGCTATCACACATTGTGCTGCTATGAAGATAGGTACACATATATCACTATGATACACTGTTTTCAGTTCCTCTGGGAGAATTCCCAGTAGGGGGATAGCCGGCTTGAATGGGATTTCTAGTCCTACTCTTTTGAGGAGTCTCCATACTGACCTCCACAATGGTTGTACCAGTCTACATTCCCACCATCAATAGAGAAGTGTTCCTTTTTCCAACAACCTTTCCAACATGTGTTGATGGTTGATTTTCTTATGATAGCCATTCTCTCTGGAGTAAGATGGTATCTCAGTGTTGTCTTTATTTGCATTTCATGGATGACTAGCGATGTGGAGCATTTTTTCATATATTTATTCGTTACTTTAATTCTGTCCTCTGAGAAGTGTGTATTCATCTCAGATGCCCAATTCTGAACTGGGTCTTTAAATCTAAGGGCCATGTGATATCTTAGTCCTTTATATATTCTAGACAGTAGATCTCTGTCTGATTGCTTATTAGTTAGGATTTTTTCAAAATTTGTGGGTTGTCTTTTCACTCTGTTGACAATTTCTTTTGACATGCAGAAGCTCCTTAAGAAGAGTTGATCCCATTTGTTGATTCTTTCAAGTGCTTCCCCTGCGAATATATGTTTGTTCATGAACTCTTTACCTACCTCTACTTCTTCAAGAGTTCCTCCTACTTTCTCTTCCAGGAGATTGAGTGTTTCTGTTTTAATGTTTAGATCTTTAATCCATTTTGACTTTAACTTAGTGCATGGTGATAGAGCTGGGTCAAGTTTCCGTTTTCTGCATGTAGAAAGCCATGTTTTCCACCACCATTTGTTAAAGAGGCTATCTTTCTTCTAGTGAGCTTGTGTAGCCCCCTTGTCAAAGATAAGTTGGCTGAGTGTTTTCGTAGATGTCTCTGCATCTTCTAATCTATTCCACTGATCCTCAGGTCTATTTTTGTTCCCAATACCACATTGATTTTATCACAGTGGCTTTGTAGTAGAATTTCAAATCAGGAATTGTGATGCCTCCTGCCTTGTCTTGATTGGCCAAGATTGCCTTTGCTATTCTAAGTCGTTTGTGGTTCCAAATAAATTTTAGGATTGATTTGTCTATATCTGGGAAGTATGTTGGTGTCAGTTTGATAGGGATTGCATTAAATCTGTACAGCAATTTTGGGAGTATGGACATCTTCACGATGTTGGTTCTTCCTATCCAGGAGCATGGAATATCTTTCCATTTTCTGAAATCCTCTGTAATCTCTTTTCGTAGGGTGTTGTAATTTTCTGTGAAAAGATCTTTGACTTCCTTGGTTAAGTGAATCCCAAGGTATTTCATTTTCCATGGTACTATTGTAAAAGGTATTGTTTCTATTGTTTCCCTTTCAGTGTGCTTGTTATTTGTGTAGAGGAATGCTATTGACTTTTGAGTTTTGATTTTGTATGCTGCTATGCTACTGAATTTCCCTATCAGTTCTAGTAGTTTCTTGCTGGAGTTTTTGGGGTCTTCCAAGTGAAGTATCATGTCATCTGCAAATAGTGATAATTTAACTTCTTCTTTACCTATTCTTATTCCCTGTATTTCTCCCTCCTTTCTAATGGCTGTTGCTAAGGATTCCAAGACCATGTTGAATAGGAGGGATGATAGAGGACATCCTTGTCTTCTACCTGATTTAAGAGTAAAAGATTCTAGTTATTCCCCATTTAGGATTATATGAGCTTTTGGGTTATCATTGATGGCTTTCAGCAAGTTAAGATAGAGTCCATCTATTCCAATTTTCTTTCTTTTCTTTTTTTTTTTTTTTTTTGAGACAGGGTCTCACTATGCAGTTCAGGCTGGCCTTAAGCTCACTTTGTAGCTCAGGCTGGTCATGAACTCACAACTATCCTCCTGCCTCAGCTTCCCCAGTGCTGGGATTACAGGCATGCACCACCATCTATTTCAGTTTTCTGTAGGACCTTGAACATGAATGAGTGTTGGACTTTGTCAAAAGCTTTTTCTGCATCAATTGAGATGATCCTGTGGTTTTTAGATTTTATTCTATTAATATTGTGTATTACATTTGTAGATTTTCAAATATTCAACCATCCTTGCATCCCTGGGATGAATCCTACCTGTTCATGGTGTATGATCTTCTTGATGATTTGCTGTATTCTATTTGCCCGGATTTTGTTGAGTATTTTTGCATCTATGTTCATGAGGGAGATTGGCCTGTAGTTCTCCTTTTTGGTTGTGTCTTTCCCTGGTTTTGGAATCAGTATAATACTTGCCTCCAGAAATGATTTTGGGAGGACTATTTCCTTTTCAATTTAATTGAAGAGTGTAGGGATTATATCTTCTATAATTTTTTTGTTGAATTCAACTTTGAATCCATCAGATCCTGGACTTTTCTTTGTCGTTAG
The DNA here is from genome assembly GCA_004027165.1 of Ctenomys sociabilis. Taxonomy (NCBI): domain Eukaryota; kingdom Metazoa; phylum Chordata; class Mammalia; order Rodentia; family Ctenomyidae; genus Ctenomys; species Ctenomys sociabilis. The sequence continues at coordinate 16,248 of PVKA01037811.1, read as the reverse complement.
GCTTTTTATTACGTTTCATATTTTGTTGGCTGTTATTGGCTTACTGAGAGTTGCTATATCTTCTTAGTTCAGTTTTGAGAATTTGTACCTTTCAGGGAACCTGTTGATTTGTTCTGTGTCTTCTATTCTGTGAGCATAAAGATTCTCGAAGTAACTATTGATAATCTTCTGAATTTCTGCTGGGTCTCTGGAGATTTCACCCTTTTCATTGCTTATTGCATAAGCTTGAATTTTTACTTTCTGCTTTTTGATGAGGTTGGCTAGAGGCTTATCAACTTTATTTAGTCTTTCAAAGAACAAACTTTTTGATTTGTGGATTCTTTGAACTGTTTTCTTCATCTCAATTGAGTTAATTTCTGCTCTAACATTTATCATTTCTGCCCGTCTTTGTGCTCTAGGTTTCATTTGCTCTTCTTTTTCTCATTGTGAGAGGTGCAACATTATGGTGTTTAGTTCTTCCCTTTCTGTTTCCCTAATGCGTGAGTTCATAGCTATGATTTTGCCTCTAAGACCTACATTCATTGCATCCCACAAATTCCCATAAGTTGTGCTTGAATTTTCATTGAATTGTAGATATTGTTGAATTTCTTGTTAAATTTCTTCTGCAACCCCTTGATTGCTGAGTAGGGTGTTGTTTAATTTCCATGAATTTAGCGGGTTTTTCTGGTTTCTTTTGTCATTTCATTCTGGTTTCATTGCCCTGTGGTCAGATAGTATGCATGGGATAATTTCTATTTTCTTGCATATACTTAGGCATGACCTCTGGACTAGTATGTGGTCTATTTTGGAAAATGACCTGTGTGCAGCTGAAAAAACTGTGTATTCATCTGTGGTTGGGTGGAACACTCTGTATATGTCCACCAGGTCTTTTTGTTCCAAGCTCTCGTTCAGTTCTGCTACTTCCTTGCTAAATTTTTGTCTGCTTGATCTATCTCTTTGAAATAAGGGGGTGTTAAGGTCACCTGTTAAGATTCTGGTCTTAGATATTAGGCTTTTCATGTCCCTTAAGATTTGTCTTACATAGTTGGGTGTTCCTCTGTTTGGTGCATAGATATTTATGAGTGTTACTTCTTGCTCTTGAATTTTTCCCCTGACCAATATATGGTGGCCTTCTTTGTGTCATTTAATCCTTCTTGGTTTGAAGTTGAGACTGTCTGAGAACAGAATTGCTTCTCTTGATTTTTTCTGAGGTGCTGGGGTATGTAGTATTGTTTGACTTTGAGCCTATGAATGTCCTTTTGAGTAAAGTGTATTTCTTGTATATAGCATATTGTTAGATTTTGTTTCCTGACCCACTGTGCTGGTCTATTTCCCTTAATTGGTGAATTGAATCCATTTACATTGATGGTTATATTTGAAATGTGTTGCTTATCTTTGTCATGTTATTTACCTGGTATTTTTTTGTTCCTTTGTATCCTGTGTTTCATTGTCTGTCCTGTTTAGTGGGTTCCTTCTGTTCTCATTCGTGGAGTTATGGTCATTGTGGTCTCTGTAGAATATCTTTCAGCAGCCTGTGTAGGGATGGCTTTGTCATCATGAAATTCTTTAGTTGTTCTTTGTCGTGGAATTATTTCACTTCTCCATCAAATTTGATAGAGAATTTTGCAGGTATGATCGTCTTGGCTGGAATTTGTTTTCGTGCAGGACTTGAAGAACTCTGCTCCATGCTCTCCTTGCCTTCATGGTTTGTGTAGAGATGTTGGCTGTAATTCTGATGGGTTGTTCTTCAAAGGTGATCTGCTTCTTCTCTCTAGCAGCTTTCAGTATATTATTTTTGTGTTGGATTTCTGACATCTTGACTATTGTATGTCTCAGTGTGTTTTTACTTGAGTTGAAGTTATTTGGTGTTCTGTATGCTTTGGTGACCTGAATGTTGGATTGTTTCCTCATATTTGGGAAGTTGTCTGCGATTTCTTCTGCCCAAATTCTTTTTATGTCATTTGTATTGACTCCTTCATTCTCATTGTACCAACTAATCTCACATTATTCATTCTGGCATCATTTTTCAGGTCATGGATCACTTTTCACCTGCATTCTCATTGTTTTTAGGAGATCCTTTCTCACCTTTTCACTAGCTGCACTGGCATCTTCAAGATCTTCAACTCTGTCTTCACTTTCACTCAAACGGTTTTTTATAGTCGTGATTGATATTTTTAGTTCTTCTATATCACTTTGAGTGTGTTTCATGTGTTCTGTTTCTTTTCTGTATTTTTCATTCAATGAATCCATCATATTTCTGATCTCCTCTATTATTTTATCCATGTCTTCTTTAGAGGTAATTATTAATTCTTTTTCTTCAGTGTTTCTTCCAAGTTGGGTTTCCTCTGCATATTTCTGGACTTGTTTCTGTATTGCAGACATTATGATTTCAAAGAATTCTTTTGTTCAAAGAATTCTTTTTTGATTTAAGAAATTATTTCTGCTTTGAGTTCCTCATGACCTTTCTGCTGTTGTTTCTTTGGCTCCAACACTGTTAATTCATATTTTTCAGGTGGAATAGCACTCTTTGCACTTGTTCTGTGTGAGCATTGGTTTTTACCCAGATGTTTCTGTATTTGATTCTTTATTTCATATGCTATGTATTCACATATTTCTTTTTTTTATTTCAGGAATTAATTCTCGTCTGAGTTCCTCTATAGCTTTCTGCTTTTGTTCCTTTGCTTCTGTTTCTGTTAATTCATTCATTTCAGCTGAGCTAGTGTCCTCTGAACTTACTGGTGGATTTGAGGCATGAGATTGCATATTTCTCCTTGTCCTTGTCATTTTGTATAGCACTGACCTCTTTGGTATAGAGCTTTGGTGCAGCTATAACCTTAGTGTGTAATGAGATTCTTTTGCCAGTCTATTAAGTTTGAGTTTATCCAGTTATGCCTGGCCTGGATCTAACTGCTGTGTTCAGTTCCTTTGTCCTACAACTCCTGTGGTTCCCCTCTGTTGGTTCCTGGGGGAGCTGTGCTGTGTAGGGTCCCCAGGATGTATCAGGATCACTGGGAAAGGGGATTTCTGGGAGAGGTTCCTGTGTCATGGCGGGCCTGGAGCTCTCACTCACTGGCTGAGCTGTGCTGGCTCTTGGGCCCTGGCATCGCTGGGAAAAGGGATTTCTGGGAGAGTACCTTTTTATTTCTAGGTGAATAGACTGAGGTCCTTTTTTTTTTTTTTTTCTTTCCAAGAAAAAAAAAATTCAATTCACTGATTGTAGTTTTTTAGTGTCAATTCCATTAATTTGTATTGGCCTTTATAATTTCCTTCCTTTTACTAATGTTGTAGTCAACTAATTTAGATGGAAATATTATAGGCAGTCAGACAGGGGTATATCCTTAAGGAGGCAGTGTGGAGGACAATGTGACTTTACAGCCTTGGGAGAGACAGACACTCCCATATGGACACCTCAAGACAAAAGAATAAACAAATATAAACAAATACATTCTTCCCTAGAAATGGGAATCAGGTATTGGTATTCTAAATAGGTATCAATCACCTTGAAAGAGCCAGAGTCACTAACCCAGCCCTCAACAGGAAGAGATGCTGTTCTGCTTTCATGCCCATTGCTATGTGACTCACTTCCTCATTTGAAGTAAACAAGAAAAAGAAACAGATATATTTCTGTATATATCCAAGATAGCTTGTATAATTGTATGCCTGATTTCTGCTGGTCTATTGAAAGGAGCAGTTGATGTTTAAACGTTTCCCTTTTTTTACTTCTTTTTAATTTCTTTCTTTCTTTCTTTCTTTCTTTCTTTCTTTCTTTCTTTCTTTCGGCAGAACTAGCACTTGAACTTAGGACGTTGCATTTGTCAGGCAAGCACTTAATCATTGAGCCATGTTCCCAGCCCCTTCTTCTTTTTAATTTCTTATAATGTTTTTTAACCAATTTTGAACATTTATATCTGCTACTCTAAAGAATTAAATTGGGGAAGATAGCAGGGAACCGCAGCTCCATCCCCAGTTCCCCATGCCTTACCAGACCCATCATTAAGGCAGCCTGAACCAGCCAAAATAAATAAATAAATAAATAAATAAGGAAAGATAACATTATGTAATACAACAAACACTGTGGAATTCCTTTAGTGAAATTATTATTGTTTCTAATGTTTTTTTTTCTTTTTTATCATTTTATATTCTTTTAAAAATGTAAAAAAAAAAATTGAAAACTATAGTTTAAAGAAGTCCCTGCATTCAGATATTCATCACACCATTAGTCACAATATAGTCCAAAGTTAGAGAGAAACGAAATGTTCCCATCTATGATGAACAGTTGATAAGTGAAGAGTGAAATAACCATAAAATAAAATGTTATTCACCCATAAATAAGTAAAATACTGGTACATGCGATGACATAGATGAAACTGAAAAACATTACATTAAACAAAACCTCATGTACAAATTGTTACATATTATGTGATTCCATTTGTAATTAAGTATCTAAAACATCTAAATCCATAAAGTCAGGAATAAAAGTAGTCATTGTCAGAGGTGGAGGGAGAAGGAAAAAATGGAGAGTGATGATTAATGTATAGTTTCCTTTGAGGATGATAGTAATGTTTGAGAACTAAATATAGGTAATGATTTACATTATAAATGTACTGTGCACCACTGTACTATACATTTTAAATTGGTTAATTTTATATCATGTAACTTGTATTTCAAACAAGACAGTAAAAGCAAAAGCTAAGGGAAAACTGGTCATTCTGAGAACTTGCCTGTATAAGAAACTTCTTCATCACTGGGACACAATGCCAAACCCACACAACTTAAATATAAGAGTGTTTTAATTGCCTCACAGCTGACAGTGGATTCAGTTCAAAGTCAGGTGTTTCCAGGGATGAAACATGTGGTGAAAGGGGATGGTAGAGGAAACCTGCTCATCCCATGGTAGCCAGAAAACAAGCAAAGAAGGAGGCATCAGGGTCATAAATGCAGTGTTCCAGTGACCACTTCTAACCAGGTCCCACCTCCTGTCAGCACTTTTAGATAATGAACTTATAACTGGAAATTATATGGTTGTGTCTAATGCCCCCACAATCCAATCATCTTCCAAATACTTTCAGGGACATTTTAAATCATATATATATATATATATATATATATATATATATATATATATATATATATATATATATATATATATGATTTGAAAACATTGAGAGGAAGCAGAATACTTTTCAGATGAGGAGCCCAATTTTTTTAATTTATGTATTTTGTACAAGGTCTTATGTGCAGCTCAGACTCCAGGTGATCCTCCTGTTTTCAGCCTCCCTACTGCTGGGATTCTTACAGGTGAGCACCACCACTCCCAGACTCTATTGCTGGTTTAGTGCACCAAAGGGCAGGGCCATCTTGGTATGCTGTACCAAAGATCAAACTCCATTCCCTGCACTTGCCTAAGCAGGCACTTAGTCAGCTGAGCTATCTTTCCAGCCATGAACAGGTTCGAAATTAGAATTTAAGATTCACTATGAGTTGTGTGACCTGAAGCAAGTTATGTAGCATCTTTAGGTAACTTTGCATTCGCAAACGATAAAGTCTCAATAGGAGAGCAAGCTGAATTTAAAAATAACTATACCTGAGTATCTCCTTCATTCATTCAGAAAACAATTATTCAGCAGCTAATATGCATCAAACAATATGCTAGGTACAAGAGATATGGATAAATAAGTCGTTATCTCTTGAAAAAGTCATATAATCCAACAAGTGAAGACAGATAAACAGATAATTATAGCTAAGTATGATAAAGCAGAATAATTAAGAATGCAATGGATTCTGTGAGATCACACAAATATACTTTGTCTCCCAAACTCGAGATTACTGGGGTGAATAGAAAATTGACCAAGCAAAATAATTAATAGGAAAGACTCATATCAATAAGATAGAGATGGTAAAAATAAAACAAAAGGTGATTTTAAATAATGTCTTTAGGAGATCTGAAGTAGCTGCATGTTATTGGAAAACAATAGACAAGAGAGGCATTACAATATATTTAGATTTTAAAAATTAATAGGAAAAAAATAAAAAATAAAGATCAATAAGATTTGCAGACTGATGATTTTGTGCCTGTACCATAAGGGAAGGAGATAATTCAAAGCAGAATTTATAATTTCTAGGCTAGATAACTGGTAGACAAAGGTACTACCAGTAAAACCAGAAAACCTGGAGTAAGATCATAGTTAATGTTAATATTATAAATTATACATATTGTACATCTTGAGTTTATTGTCCTTGTGATGCACCTAAGAGACAAAAGCCTGGAAAATTAATTTGTAGCTTGGGAATGAGGACAGGCATACAAAATTGAGGGTCAAGAGAATATAAATGATAGTTGAATCTTGGAAAGTAAGAAAGGTACCTCAAAACAGTATTTTAGATGTTCTTTTGAGCCTCTTCTACATTGAAAACCCTTCATGATGCCTATTCTGCCTTCCTTTATATGAGATCTCCTATGCAATTGGAAGAACATATGAAGTATGAAGTAAAAGTGATAACTTTATGAATGATCAATGAAAAGCTTCTACATCAGAAAAGAATATAAAGAACCAAAAAAATAGGTTTAAGATTTTTCTGGAAAAGCTGGCCTGCAGAGTAAGTCAGCTTTTGGCACAGAAGCATACAGTGCTAACTAGGCCATGCACTTTGTAATGTTGATCTGAACAATATTGTCCCTGTCCTTGACTTGGCGTAGCATGTTGTAACTACATACTGCTACCTTGAGGCTTATCCCTGTTATTGCCAGTGCAGAGGTCAGGGACTATATTTGTGAGGTTATGAGCAAAGCTGTTCTGTTTTGCTTCCAAATGAAAGAAATTGAGTTGCCTAATACTTATCTCCTACACATACTGTCTAGGAGGTGTGAAGTAGGTTTTTCATCTAGCTTTGATTAAACATAAATTAAGATCTTATTTATTCAGAGTGAATACTGCCTAATCCTTCCAGAATCTCCACTGTGCTCTCTATGGCATGCGGCCTCTAATAATTAGGTTATTTTGTTCACCAGGGGTTCACATTGTTCTTTGTTCTCATTGTCCACCACTCCCATGGATTGGCTGCCAAGAAAACCAGACAGTGACCCCTGATTCACTCTTACATAAATTCTATCCAAACTCTTCATGTTTTTTGAATTTCATGACCAAGAACCTAAAAGCAGATGCTGTGAGACTTTTAACATGATTCCAAAGTGACAAGCTCCTCCTCCCAGGTACGGAGATATATAAGGAGTCCAATTGAATAGCTTCTCCAACTTCACCAGGAAACAGCAATAGATTTGAGAACATTGGAACTTTGGAGCTCTAGATTTCCTAGAATTCTTTGAGTATATTTGAAGACAGAAGACAATTTTCTACAGGGAAGTTTGAGAAGAACTCAAGAGCCCTGGTGTTCTAAATCATTTCCACTCATCTACCCACCTTCTATTACACTTCATGTCACCCCTTTGAGGTTAATTAACTCTAAAATGTCTCCAGAAATTCCAGAAGAAAATTTAAATAGTGAAAGACTTAGAATCTGTGCATCCAATTGTCTATCTTCTAGCTCTAACTCTGCTGTATCATCGTGAGAAAGCCCTTTCTCTTTTTTAAGTTCAGTTTGTTTAATAGTACTACATAAGTCAAGAATCATATGAGATTACCCATAAGGCCCCTTCTGACTTTAACATATTTATTACTGTAACCCACTTTTGAGTTCAGATGTTACTTTTCATGGGCTACTATTTAATTTACCAGACTTCTTTTCTATTTGTTTTTTCCATAATTTTATTGAAAAATAGATGGCAATGAGACATTTTCAAATCAAATTAGCAGGACAGTTTCAATAATTAATACATTGCATATTGTTTTCTTAATGGTTATTTGTTGTACAAGATGCAGATATGATATTCTATTTACAAACACTATTAGAACAGATTATTCTATTCACTGAATTAAGAGAATGTAGCTGTTTATCTGTCTTAACTATTTTGAATATACAGATACAAAATGGTCATTCAATTGTATCCCCTTTTTGTTTAGTTTTGTCTTCTAAATATTGCAGATGTGTGAATTCAGCAAAATATTCCAAAATAGTCCAGTAGTACATAATAGTATTGGGTTTTTCATATGTCTGGCAATGTCAGAAGTTGTTGACTTGAGTCTTTTATAGCCCAGCTTAATAATATGGCTTTACTTCTTATATTTTGTTTTTATACTTTTCTGCTGGACGGTTAAGACCAAGATAAAAGAAGACCTATGTAACAAGAATTGTAGCTTTTGCATCTAATTACGGTCAGTCAAATACCCTCAGGATTTATCCTGAGACCTTATATTGAAGTTTGTAGATCCTTTATGTCAGCCATGTGGATGAGTCATGACCACTACTTGACCAATTTGCTCTCTGTGAAAGCCTGAGACAATGTTTTCTCTCTATGTGACTCTCCTTAGGCTTTTTCTATCTATTTGTTTGAATAAACTATATATTCAATTATAAAAACAGAGTAAGGGTCAAGATTATTTGTGGATATAGCATAAGCACAAAAAAACCTTCTTAGGGTCCAGGGAGATGGCTCAGTAGAATAAGTGCTTGCCTGGCAAGTGCAAGAGCCTGAGTTCAATCCCCAGTTCTGCCAAAAAAAGAGAAAGAAAAAGAAACACACCCTAATAAGACAGCTGGAGAGAACTACATATTTTTCTGCTCTGGTTATTGCATCTCTACTCAACCCACTTCCCAGTATGCATCACTACTGAGCAGTTTGGACAGAAAAAGGTAAATGCCCATGAGAAGGTAAAGAAGCATATTTGTGAAGATGCACATGATTTCCCAGGTTGGGGAAGCAAAACAAAATCCTACATGAACTCTTTTCTAAAGAGGTTCAAGTTGAGGCCCCAAATACAGTAACCTCAATGTTTGTACAATAGAAGAGCAGCAGGTTTCCTTCCCCTAAAGCAGGGGAGGCAGTATTTGGAGATCCAAGAATGCAAACATTAGGTGTCCTCTTTTACAGAGAAAGAATCTCCAGTGGAGCAATCGGTTCGCGTGCAGTACTTATATAACAGAAAAGAGAAAAAGTCTAGAGCCTGAAATCACAGGTACTCTGTCCTGGCTTCCTTGGGATAACCCAGGGAAGTAGCTCTATAATAATAATAATGTTAAATAATATTTATTAGGACTTATTATGTGCCAGGAAATCTTTTAAGTACTCTGTACAAGTTGAAATAATTGATTGTTGCTATAATAATCCTAGATGGCAAATAATATTTCCTCATTTCATTTCCTTTTTTTTCAGAACTGGGGATTGAACTCAGTCCTCATTTAAATGATAGTAAAACCCGTAGAGATTAAGTTCATGGGCTGGCCAAATATCTCAGCAGACTAGAGTACCTGCAAGCAGGTGCATGGGCCAGGGTTTCAATCCCTGGTCCTGCCATGCCAGCACCACCCCTGGGGCACTCTGAGATGGTGATTGAGACTGGGTGTGGTAGCAGGCCCCAATAATCCCACCTCTTGGGAAGCTGTATACAGGTGGATCGCTATGAATTTAATCTAGTAGTGAGACCCTGGACGCCCTGTAGATCCTTCCCTAAAATACAAAACAAAAGAAAGAAAGAAAAAAAAAAGTTCAATGCTTAAGGCCACAAAGTCAGACAAGTTCAGGTCACGAAATCAGGTAGTCCAGCCCCAGACTAATGGAAGGAAGTTGTTCTCTCAAATAGCTAAAAAGAAAATCAGAAAAGGTCATTTATTGACTCCCATGGATCACCCCCTTATTTTACACACACACACAAAAAAAAAAAAAAAATTAAGAGAGACAGAAATTTGCACAGTATTACACACAGAGCATGTATGTGAACAGCAGAAGGAAAATCATGTCCTGGATCTGCCCCAACCCAGCTCTTTCCATTGATGATTCTCATCTGTTTGCTGTGTCTTTTTGTTGCATACATGTCCCCATCACCTCACTCCTTAGCCAGTCTGAGAAGATTGTTGAGAGACAGTCATTTCTGCAACATGTGTTCTTATCTTTAATTTACAAATATAAATGAGACAAGAGTTCTCTACAATCCATAATTTTCCAAATTACTAGAAGCCTTAATCCCAATATCACCTCTGTGTGATTTACTGATACAAAGAAAAACTAATAATTTGTATCCATAAAGACATCAACATCTAGCTATGTCAAGACTTCAATCATCTGAAAAAATGAGTGTTTAAAAAACCAAATTGCATATGAAATATTTCAAATAATCAATAACTGATATCTCATCTTTCTGAAAAGTTTCTGCACTTTGAAGCAAATCTTCAACAGAGTTAAAAGGAAACCCACAAACTGGGAAGAAATTATAGCTGAGTGTACCTCTGAGAAAGGCTTTCTATCTAGAACACATAAAGAATTTTTTTGTATTGAGAATGGGTCTACAGAGTCTACAGGGTCTCACTACATAGATTGAACTCATAGTGATTCTCCTATTTTCAGCCTCTCAAGTTCTAGGATTACAGGCATGCCTCAACACACCCAGTTTCAATCACTATCTCAGTGTGCCCAGGGGCCGAGCGGGCACACCATGTCAGGGATCAAACCCTAGCTGCTGCACTCTGCCTAAGCAGGCACTTTAGTCTGCTGAACTACCTGGCTGGCCCTTTAATTTTAAATTTTCAAAAATTACTATAACTTGATACAGAGTGTCAGTAATATGTAGGAACTTGTGCTAAGATTCAAACAATAAACCTATGTTCACAAATTTATTATAAAACAATAAAGTGAAATGCCAATAGTACCTCAGACACTACTCAGCTATCTATAATAAAGGTATTTAAATGGTGTAAATATCAAAAAGCATAGTCCCTGAAATTCAAGGACCTTTAAAAAGAAAACTTTCAAAATAGCAAAAATAAATAAAAAGAAAAAGAAAAATTTCAAAAATTTACCCATAGTCAACTACATAATTCGTTAAGCTCAGTGAAAAATCAAATTATGAATGTTCTAATTTGAAAATTAGGGGCAAAATGGTACTGAAGATACTAAAATATTCTGAAAAGTACAATAGTACTGTGAAAGGGAACAAATCTTCAAAGGAAATAAATAACTAGGATGAGGAGAATGATGAAAGAGAGAGAGAGACAGAGAGGAAAGAAAGAAAAGAAAGAAAGAGAAAGCAAGCAAGCAATCAAGCAATCAAGCAAGCAAGCAAGCAAGCAAGCAAGCAAGCAAGCAAGCAAGCAAGCAAGCAAGAAAGAAAGAAAGAAAGAAAGAAAGAAAGAAAGAAAGAAAGAAAGAAAGAAAGAAAGAAAGGAAGGAAGGAAGAAAGAAAGAAAGTATATTTATGTATACATACAGGATAGTTTGGATAGTTGTACTGCTGATTTCTACTGGTACCTTCAAGGGAACAAAGGGCTGGGGAGATGGCTCAGTGGAATGAGTGCTTCTCTGGTAAGCACAAGGACCTGAGTTCAGCCCCCAGTTTTGCCAAAAAAAGAGAAAAGAAAAAAGGAAAAGAAAGGAACAGTTAATACCTAATTTTTTTTCTTTTCCTTTTTAATCTCATAACTTTTTATACCAATTTTTCATGCCTCTATCTAATAATCTAAATAACTAATTGAAGACAATCATATGCAATGTAACAGCCATTTTTGAATTCCTATTATTTTATTTAGTGAAATTCTGTATTGCTTCTAATTTTTTTTTTTACTATTTTTATTCTTAAAAAAGAAAAAATAATATAGTTTACTCAAGGGCCCAGGGAATGGCTCAGCAGAATAATCGCTTGCCTAGCAAGCACAAGGGCCTGAGTTCAATCCCAGGTTCCACCAAAAAGAAAAAAAAGGTACTAAAATTAAAAGTATGTTAATTATTTTATGCATTTTTAATGCTTTCTCACCTATTTCTCTTCTCCATATATCATGGTTTTTTCATGTTCATGGCATTTTTATGTACTATTTAGTGTTCTTCTGAGAATATAATTACAAAAAGTTTATTTCTGCTTGACTATGGAAAGGAGCAGTTAAAGGTTTATTTATTTTCTTTCCCTAATTTCTTTTTGTAAAAATGCATCAGTTATTTAATTAGGTTCTTAGTAAAAAAATTAGAACACTAATTTATAAGGATAAATTCCATTTGTCAGAGCAAAAACATCACAGGTAGCTGAGGAACAGCTTTGATTTTTGCTAAAATCTGTGAGTCCATGGCTTTTGGATCCACCTTGCGCTGCTCTGAAATCTTGTATCTCTCTTACTCAGTATCAAAGATCTCACCCTCCTGGTGTCTGGGCTTCGGCAGCTTCTTCTTGGCATAAGCATCAGAAAAGTGTTTCAGGATTTTCACTTTGCTGATGTCAATTTTTGTAGAAGTGGCAATGACAAATTTCTGATGTGTTCTTCGTAGAGGTACACAAGACTAAGAGGCCAACTCACACGTAGCAAGCCACTAACCAACTTCTTCAGGAAGACCACTCCCTTGCCTTGTGATGCCCGGTGAGGATGATCAAGATGGTGCCAGGAGTGATGCTAGCTCAAAGTTTCTGCACATGCTGACTGAAGAGTTTCTTGCCATGGCTCAAGAGCTTTTGGGGAACATCTTCAGTAGGGTAGTATCTAGGCATTTTTTGAAGATTAACCACCTGGCTACCTCCATTCTTGTCCTCACTAACCAGCTTTGTGACCATAGCAAGAACTTTCTCCACCTTTTTCTTCTCAACTTTTGATTTAGCAGCTGTGTACTTTCTCTTCTACAAAGCCTTTCTGGAATACCTAGCAGATCGGGAGTATCTACCAATTCCTCTAACCAAGACAAGATTTCCGCTGCAGTGGGGCTGCCCCTTCTTGGACTTCTTTGCCTTCTTCACTTTACCCTTTTTACCAGTACCACTGGAAGAAGCCTTCTGGGCATTGGGTTTTCTTTAGTGCCTGGCTTCTCAGTTTTTTTCACCTGCCATCTTAAAAGATGGGAAAGAAAGCTCTTTCCCTAATTTCTTATGGTTTATTTTTCAACAAATACTGTCAAATTTATATTATTTTGTTCAATGAAATTCTGTGTCATTTAATCATTATTTTGTATTGTCTTTAAAAAATAAAAATATAAATACAAATTTTATAATTTGCTGTTTATAATGTTCAACATGAGTTTAAAAGTAATACATAGGAGTATTTAGTTCATATGCATCACCAAAATTACATAATGCATATTTTTTCCTTAATTAATTGTATTAGTACATTTTAGATATAAATAATGATCATATTCATCATGGGATATTTGTACCTGTACATAATGTATCTTGATTCTTTTCTTTCCCCTGATCCCCTGCCCTCCATTTAACCCCTCTTCCCCTCCTTATTCACAAAAGCTTCCTGTAAATGTTTTCCTTCTATTTTCTGTTTTTGCTTTTCCCTTCTGTACTTTTCCCCTGCATTCTCCTTTGTTCCTCTTTACACTTGAATATTTTTTCTCACTTCCCAATTAGACATGTTAGTCCTTACTTATTCTTTCACTGTGGTACCTGGGATTGATCTTACCAGGTAAGCACTTATTCTACTGGGCTGTTTCCCCAGCTCACATTTATCCTTCTTATGGCTGAGTAGTGCTCCATTGTATAAAGAACCACATCTTTATCCATCCTTCCAATGATGGGCATTTGGGCTTTTTCCAAGATTTAGCTATGATAAATTGTGCCTCTATAAGCATGGGTGCACATATATCACTGCGGTATAATGCTTTTACTGATTCTGTGAAGATACCAAGAAGGGAAATAACTGGGTCAAATGGAACCACTAGTTTTAGTTTTTTAAGGAATCTCACACTGATATCTGCATCGCTTGCACCAGTCTACACTCCATTAACCAGTCTACACTCCCTTCTTTTTGCCTTACAGCTGCATCAGCATACAGTATTGAATGACTTCTTGATGATAGTTATTTCTGGGATGAGATAAATTCTCAATATTGTTTTAATTTACACACCTCAAATGGCCAGTGATGTTAAACATTTTTTCATATATTTATTTACTGTTTATAGCTCTTCATCAGAGAAGTGTCAATTCATTTCAAATGCCCATTTTTGGATTTGTCTTCAAATTGGGGGAACTATGATTTTTTGAAGTCTTTACATATTTGAAATATCAATCCTTTGTCTGAGAAACAGCTGGCAAAGAATTTTCCCCTGTGTGTTGTCTTTGCATTCTGCTGATGATTTCCTCTGTCAAGCAAAGGCTCTAGTGAGATGAGAACCCAGTTGTTGATGCTTTGTAATATTTCCTGTGTGATCAGGGTTTTGATCACAAACACTTTACTTTCACCTATGTCTTCAAATGTTTCTTAAATTTAATCTTTCTATTTTAACATTTAGATCTTAATCCATTTGACTTTAGTTTAGTGCATACTAAAAGTTATACTTCTAGTATTAATGTTTGATATCTGGAAAGCCATTTTTTCCAGCACCATTTATTAATGAGACTACTTTTCATCTAGAGAAAATAGTTGGCCCCTTTGCCAAAAATAAGGTGGCTGAGTCCACTTGGAGGTTTTTCTGCATAACTAAATCTGCTTAATTGATCCTCATATCTGTGTTTTGTTTTGTTTTTTTCTGGTACAATTCTGTTTTTATGATAGTAATTTGAAGCCAGGGAATGTGATGCCCCCTGACTTGCCTATGTTGCTCTGAATTGATTCGATATTCTAGGTCGCTTCTGGTTCCAGATAAATTTTAAGAATATTTTCTGTAATTCTGCTGGATATGCCATTGGTATTTTTATCAAGAATGCATTAAATCTTTACAACAATTTGGAGAGTAAGGAAATTTTCACTATACTGGTTCTTCCAATCCAAGAATAGGGGACTTCTTTCACTTTTTTTTTTTTTTTTTTTTTTTTTTTTTTTTTTTTTTTTTTTTTTTTTTTTTTTTTTTTTTTTTTTTTTTTGGTGATTTGCTGCATTCTCTTGGACAGTATTTGATTGAAAACTTTTACATCTACATTCATTAAAGAGATAGCCAGGATAGAACCTCCAAAGTATTGCTTCCCTTTCAATTTTGTTAAAGAATTTGAGAAGTAACAGCATTATACCTTCGCTAAATTTCTTTCTTTCTTTTTTTTTGGCAGAACTGGGGATTGAACTCAGGCCCTTGTGCTTTCCAGGAAAGCACTTATTCCACTGAGCCATCTTCCTGACCCCACCCTCTCTAAATTTCTTGCAGAATTCAACTAGGAGTCCATCCATCAGTACCTGGGCTTTTGTTTCTTGGTAGCTTTTTAATTACCTCCTCAGTTTCATTGTCTGATATTCAGTTATTTAGTTCTCAAAGTAATGTTCATGATATGGATTTCTGCAGCATCTTTTGTGATTTCATCCGTTCCCTTCCTTCATGCAGGGATTTGAATCTTTTCTTTCCTGTTTTTGATAAGGTTTCATAGGAGTTTCTGTATTTTGTTTAAGGTTTCAAAGAACCAATTCTACAATTTATTGATTCTTGTTATTGTTTGCTTAGTCTCAATAAATTTAATATACACAAATCGCTGCTCTGATCTTTACAATTTCTTCCCTCATATGAACTTTGGACTTCAAATGCTCTCCTTTTTCTAAAAGCTTGGGGTTAAGCATTCAGTTCTTTTTAGCTTGCTCTGCTTTTCTTATGTAGGAATTCAGTGCTGTAAACTTCCCTCATAAAACTTCACTCATTGTGCCCCAAAAGTTTGATAGGCTGTATTGGCATTATTGTTTAACTGCAGAAGTTGTCTAATTTCTTTAGTGTCTTCTGTGACCCATTGGTTGCTTAAGAAGACTATTTTTTTTTTCTATGTGTCTATGTGGTTTTTGTGGTGTATTTTGCCATTTACTTCCAATTTCTTTGCGCTATGTTGTCATAATACACACAAAATCATTTCAATTTCTTTACATTCATTTAAGAATGTTTTATAAGCTAGTATATGGTCTATTTTGGAGAATTGCCCCTGTGAAGATAAGGAGAATATGTATTCTAATATGATAGAGTGAAACATTCTATAGATATCTGTTAAATATATTTCAAAGTTTTCCTTCAGTTTTGATATTTTTATTGATTTTGTTTTGCATATTTGAAATAGTTGTTATGAGAAATTGAGATCTCCATTAAAATTATAATTCATACACATTTAATTTTTCATGTCCATTAATATTTGTTTGATATGGTTGTGTGTGTTTTTTTTTTTTTTTTTTTTTTTTTTTTTTTTTTTTTTTTTTTTTTTTTTTTTTTTTTTTTTTTTTTTTTTTTTTTTTTTTTTTTTTTTTTTTTTTTTTTTTTTTTTTTTTTTTTTTTTTTTTTTT
>PVKA01037810.1:5671-20827 GCA_004027165.1 Ctenomys sociabilis | reverse complement strand
AGGTAATGAAGCCAAGGTCAAGGGACTTGTTCTTATGGCCCAGACCCTGGACACACGTGAAATTAGCCAGTGTTATAGATTGTACTCTAATGAAAACAAACACAAAAGAGTATTCTCATGGCAAGCTGACGTCCCTGGAATCACTTATAGAATCATCATCTATTTTAGGGACCTGGTTAATTTGTTTAACTAGTTTTTCTGGCAGCCATCTGGCAGATTTCATACTGATCCATGACCCCAAATAAGAACCGGATCTGGGCCATTCCACGAATTAGTCAAAGAATCCTTCCATAAGACTGTGGCAAATTGTTTTTGAGTCTTGGAGTGCCAAAAATGGGTGACTGCTGATTGTCCTTTGGTGTCCAGCGTTAAGAAATTTAAAATGAATAAGGAATATGCCAGAATATTTCTAGGCGATCCCTTTGTTGGGTAACAATTTCCTCCTTTTATTTTTTCTATAGTAAGTTTTAATGTTTGGTTAGCTCTTTCCACAATACCTTGACCTTGGGGATTATAAGGGATACCAGTAATGTGAATAATATTGAGTTTCTTACAGAATTGTGGAAAGGTGGAGCTAGTATAGCCTGGGCCATTATCTGTTTTAATTTGTTGAGGACAGCCCAAAACAGCTAATGCTTGGAGCACATGGGCCATGACATGTTTAGTGCCCTCTCTGGTTTGAAGGGAGGCATATATAAATCCACTAAAGGTGTCTATGGTCACATAAATAAATTTAAGATTGCCAAAATCTGACAAATGAGTGACATCTATCTGCCAAAGGGCATTTGGTATCAGTCCCTGCCTGTGGGTTCACTCCAAGATGAGGAACTGGAAGATGAACAGCACACAAAGAACAATTCTTAACATTTTGCCTGGCCTGTTGTTTTGTGATCTTATGAATTAACGTAGGGAGTGAGCATTCAAGTGATGAAGTCGATGTTTTTGCATTGCCGAGGCGACAGCATCCTTACTATATGTGAGAAGGGAGCAAAACAGAATAGAAGGCTTAGTGGTGGCATCGGCTAACCTATTTCCTAAAGAGAGAGGCCCTGGAAGGTCAGTGTGAGCCTGCAGGTGTCCTATATAAAATGGCTGAGTTCTTTTGTTAATCATTTGTTGTATTAAGGTAAACAGATGTCCAACCTTAGATGCCTGCTTCATTTGTCCTACAGTCTCAAGTAGGGGGATAGATTGGGCAGTATATGCACTATCTGTGTAAATATTAAGGGAGCGATTTGGAAAAGCTGAAAACACCACTCCAATGGCTATTAATTCAGTTATTTGGGCTGATGGACTGTCCATCTGAAATGTAATCGTCTGATCTTGAAAAACGTAAGCAGCTATTCCTGATGAGGAGCCATCAGTAAAGACTGATAATGCATTTTCTAAAGGTTTATAGAATGTATTTTTAGGAAAGACAAAATCATGGTGATTTGCAAAGTCAGTAAGTTTATCAGGGTGATGATGATTATCATTGTTCCCCGCACAGGAGGCCAAGGCCACAGCCAACACTGCACTGTTTGTCACAGCCAATCAACTCCCTCTCTAGCGAAAGGCTGGATGACAAAATCAGATTCCTTGCCAATGTAACATCTTCCCTGCTTTCTACCTAAAATTATAAGATCAGAGACAGCCTGATAATAAGGTTCAAGGACCCGTTTTGGTGTGGTCGATAAGTGTATCCACATCAGGGGTGCGGTTTGCCAGAAAACAGCAGTAGGGGAAGACCTTGTTCTGAGAACCAGGAATCCCAAGGGCTTTTCATAATTTATAAAGGTGATTGTTTGTTCTCGGATGGCATTTTCAACCAGGCTGGGGAAAGTTTATGGGGGGATGTTGGGTTGGCATCACCTTGTAGGATGTCATATAAGGGTTTTATTTCTCCTTTGGGAAGTTCTAAATAGGGCATGAGCCAGTTAATATCTCCTAAAAGTCTTTGAAAATCATTTAAACTAGTCAATTTATCTGACCTTAGCTGTAGTCTTTGTGAAAAGATCTGGGACCCCTTCATCTGAAAGCCTAGGTAAGTACAGGGGTCAGCAAGTTGAACCTTGTCGGGGGCAATTTGTAGCCCTCTATTGCTTAAAGTTTGTTGTAGGTCTTGATAACATTGTAGGGTAGCAGTTCGATTCTTCCCAGCTATCAATATGTCATCCATGTAATGGACGATATACATCCCTGGCGAGTTGGTCTCTCACATTCTGTATGATCGAGGCCACAAAGGAATGGCACAAAGTGGGACTGTTTGCCATTCCCTGAGGCAAAATGCACCATTGGAATCTCTGCATGGGAGCCTTGAAATTGGCAATGGGTAAGCTAAAGGCAAAATGCTTCTGATCCTCTGGATGGAGAGGAATGTTGAAAAAGCAATCTTTTAGGTCAATAACCACTTTAAAGTAATTAAGAGGTATGGCCACAGGTGAAGGGAGGCCTGGTTGCAGGGCCCCCATCATTACCATAGTTTTGTTTACTGCCCTAAGGTCCTGCAAAAATTGCCATCTGCCTGACCTTTTTCTAATCACAAAGATAGGTGTATTTCAAGGGGAATTACTGGAAACAACATGACCAGTGTCGAGCTGTTCCTGCACCAGCTGCTGAGTGGCCATCCATCTTTCAGTCATAAGGGGCCATTGGTCAACCCACACAGGATCATCTGAAAGCCAGGTGATTTTATCTGCATGAGCCACAGAAAGGTCAACAGCCCCTACTAAAAAGAACCCAGGCCCACCTTGTCATTTTTGGTGTGACTTGTATTGGTATTGTGATTCCCGAGTTGGTCTTCCCTAATCCCTGGCCTGTCAAATATCCCTTGTTCAGCATTTGTGCAGTGATAACAGAGTTAGGACTACCTATGATCATTCCTACCTGAGAGAGGAGATCTCTGCCCCAAAGGTTAACTGGCAGTCTAGCTATAACATAGGGCTGTGTGGTGCCCTGGTTGCCTTCTTGATCTTTCCATGTTAGGATTTTTGCACTTTTTTGGGGATTTGAGCATTGGCCTATCTCCTGGAGGTGAGTCAGTGTGTCATGCAGAGGCCACACCCCTCGCCAGTCCTCTGCCCTAATGATAGTGACGTCAGCACCTGTATCTATTAGGCCAGAGAATTGCTTGCTGTCCACGTAGAAGGTCATTAGGGGTTTTTGCGGTGAAATCACCTGAGCCCAAAAGATATTTGAGGACACAAAACCCTGACTTCCCTTTGACTGAGCCATAACAGGGTTTACATTAGAAGCTAGTTGCAGGAGAAGCAACTGGGCAATCCTTTGGCTGTCAGAGATGCTAGCAACACTTGACAAAGACGAAACCATGATCTTAATCTCACCCAAATAATCATTATCAATCACTCCCGGAATGACTTGAAGGCCCTGAAGTGCCACACTACCGCATCCAATCAAGAGGTCAAAGGTATTTTTAGGCAATGGGCCAAAAACACCCATGGAGAGGACCTGAATTCCATCCTCAGGGGTCAATACTGTTTGGGTGGTGGCACTGAGGTCCAATCCTGCACTCCTGGGAGTGGCTTTGATGAGGTCTGAAATGGATTGTTGGTGGGAACAAAGCTGATTGCCCCATGATTTTGTCTGGATACAGAGACCTGGGGCTTGCCCTTCTTCCCGTTTCCTTGGTTGGGGGAAGAATATTGCCATCTTTATCCCTTTTTGACTTGCATTCACTTGCCCAATGGTTACCCTGCTTGCAACGTGGGCAAAGCCCCAGTTGTTTGGGCCCCTCCTTTCTCCTACAATCTTTAGCCATGTGCCCAATTTTTCCACAGTTAAAACACTTAACTTTGTTCTTCTCCCTCTGAGAGAGAAATTGCCTGACAGCATATCCCTGCTGCGCTGCAACCATGGCAAGACCCTGTTGATAGGCTGGCCCTATTTCTGCACAAAGGCAGATATAGCATGAGAGGTCAGACCCCTTTTTGTGGGGGCGTATTGTGGCCTGGCATGAGGTATTTGTGTTCTCAAAGGCCAGTTGTTTAATTAAGTCAGAATTGGATTCCACATTACCAAACAATTGTTCAGCTGCCTGAAGCAGCCGATGTGTGAAATCCGAAAAGGGCTCCCCTAGACCTTGTTTAATATTGGTCAGTGAAGCAGTAGCTTCCCCATGGGAGGGTAATCTCTTCCATACTCCAGCTTCAGCTAACTGAACCTGAGCAAACAGTCCCGTATCATATCGGGATTAGGCCTCAGTGGTAGAAAAATCCCCTGAGCCAGCCAGCATGTCATAAATCCAGCCGTTTCCAGCCTCTGCATTTCTCTTTGCTATGAAATCACAATTCTCAAGGTATTCTGACTTCCAGACCAAATAATCTCCACCAGATAAAGTGGCTAACGTGTGCCAATCCTTAGGGGTGAGCCAGCCTTGGGTCATGGAATCCAGTACAGTGAGTGTATAAGAGGCCATCATGCCATACTGTGTGATAGCAGCCTTTAACTCTTTTAGCAGTTTTAGATCAAAAGGTGTGTGCGTTCTGATAGTCTGAGGCTGTTCGCCTTCGTTTCCCACCCTCTGTGTTTCGGTTACAGGAAACACCCAGTTGGCGGCCATCTTGTTCTTAGGATTTGGCCAAGAAGAAGGGGGAAGTAAAATGGCGGATGCCTCATGGTCAGCCGTCTTACTGCGAGTTATTGCAAGCTCTTGGGAGAGGTCAAAACACTGTTTCTCCAATTGAATCTGTTTCCGGAAGTCTCTAACTTTATTTTCTAACCCTTTAATCATGTTAGAAGATGCCCCTTTTTCATTTAAGTTCAGAGAGGGTGGAATCTGTGGTGATAGTGGGCGGTACTGAGCAGCCTCATCGTCCAGGGCTTTCCAATCTACAGCTTGGAGAGCTCAGAGCTGCCATTATTAAATGTCAGATTCTGAAGGGCAGACAAATCAGGGTACGTGCTGGGAACCTCAGGGGCAGTGAGCAGCTGGGAAGTCACAGCCTCTTTGTCAGGAGGAACAAGAGTAGTCAACTCTTCTGGGTCCTCCTCCTCAGAGGAGGAGAGAGAGTCAGAATCCACCTGAGAGGGAACCGGTGTGTTTTTGCTGATAGTTGAAGGACTTGTTCCCCCTCTGAAACAACCTGTTTAATCAGGGGATCCCAGTGCCTCTGCTAGAGAATTTCATTAATAAGATTCCAATAGGAAAAGGCAGTTACAGGGACCTTTTCCAGTCTGAAGACCCTCTAGTAATCTTATAGGGCGTCTCCCACCTGCCACCATCTTTTAGAGTCGATCATTCCCTCCAAGGGGAACCAAGGGCACACTTTATGTATAAACTGAAAACATTCACATAATTGTTTTGCTTCAACCTTTACTCCTCGCGCCTTTAATGCTGTGCTTAAACTGTCGACAAAAATCTCATGTTCACTTAATACCTGTCCCATTGTCTGAGGGAAGGGGAAAAAAGGATTCCGTCTACTTACCGAGGTTCAGGCGTTGCAGCAGGCAACTGCAGCGTGGGCCTCTTTTACTCTTTTGTGTTCAATCAGATAGCTCCATCGCTGAATTCTCTGTACCAGGAGCCCCACACATTGGGCACCACTTGTCCAGTCCAGCAGGTCAGTCAATGAGCGTCACCTGGGAGAGGAGCAGGGAATGAAGGAGGAGACAAGGGACAGGAGATGTGAGAAATGGAGACAAGACAGGATTCTGATCAAGTCTCATTTATTCAAGGAAGTGACACGGTAGGGGGAGAGGAAGTCAGTGTCACTGATGATGTGGGCATACTAAGGCAATCTTATGGGCTACAGGCACTGTGATCTGCTGGGGGAGTATGGGGCAGGAAGTCATGAGGTGGCAGCTTTTCAGGAAGAGAAACCTATTTCCATAAGACAATGGAGGCTCCGGAGCTATCGTGCCTCCCACAGATAATAAATTAACAGAAGCATCCAAGATATAATTCCAGTCCCTTGTAAAGCAGATCCCTTAAAATATTATGTAACTCATTAGGAACTACATATTAATATTCCATCCAACTATCTTCTCACTGAAATGTGTTTGATATTCTATGATAATCTATATCACTCAAGTTATATTTTCAATCCAGCATAGGAAATACCATTGCCAACCAGTTACTATTGTGGTTATTGAAAAAATTTGCATCAGTACATAAAAACACCTAATATATAAGTGGTAAAAGGTTATTTCTGATCTGTGTTCCTCTATACCTTTCTGTAGTTGTTTCTTCACTTCATAGGCTATTGTTTCGGATGTTTTAGCTATGTGATTCCCAATTTCTTCTGTGCTAGTGTCCCCTGCACTTGGTCTGTGTGGGCGTGTGACCTGGAATTATGTTTTGCTCCTTCTTTTTGTCATTTTGCATAGCACTGACCTTTGATATTTGCCATAGAGCTTTGGTGCCATTATAACCTTAGCATCTACTGAAATTTGGGTGCATATCTACTACGGTTGAGTTCATTCTGTTGTGCCTGACTTGGGTCTGGCTGGTGTGCTCAGCTTCTTCCTGTTGTAGTTCTCGGTAGTGAACCTGTTGTGCCCATCTGACAATATGCTCTGCTCCTGGATTAGTTGGGTGGTTCTGGCCCGTAGTCTCTCTGCAGGGACTTCAGTTGCAGTATTTCATCCCAAATCTGTATGCCAGACCTAGCCTGCCTCTAGAGGGAGCTGTCCAGGAGGGTGAGTGGAATGCAGGATATCTCCCACATACTGGCTGTGCCTGAGGTTGGGCTTGATAGGAGGGGTGGAGGGTTTCTGAGAAAGTGTGGCAGAAAGAGTCCTGAGAACATAGCGGAAGGTCTCACTCACAGGGCTGGCCTGGGCTTGACCTGGGCTGATCCAATTGGCATAGGGGAGCAAGGGAGCTCCAATTAACAAATTAATGATGGCTTTACTTTTAATTATGAATATACCTGACACTTTACAATCTATCTATAAATAATTTATGTATTAAATAATAATTTTAATGGACAGGATACTTATTCTTTGAAATATAGCATTATCTGTAAGCATTTCCATTCACATAGATATAAATACCAGGTAAGAACAGTTTTAAAGTGTCTTCCTCAATTTTTGCAGTAACTTATTTTGCATTCCATACTCATCCCAGTGTGATACTTTCCCTGGAGATTACATTTTTGAAGTCTTACCATTGAGATAGAACATTGTATGCACTTTAAAGATACAACAGGAGTACAAAAGTAGGAGGTAAGTTCAGTCATTAAGACTTGATAGAGTCCTTCTGTAGATACAAGACAGGTCCATTTTGAAGAACAGAGCAGCCTGAAAGGCAGACAATAGATTCCTAGAAAAGACTGGGTTCCTGTCTCTCTTTCATATTTCATCTGCTTTCACTGTGGCCTGGATGATTTCAACTGTAGTAAATAGCTCTTAGAGAAAGTTTGATCCCTGACAAGGGCAGCAGAGAAAAATTCTTTGGATTAAGTGCACAAAGCATCTGTCTCCTTATTCTTTCCCTACTTTTTCTCCCCAGATCCTTCCATCCTCAGCAGGATGTTGTATTCTTACATGAGATCTTGGGATTCCAGGCAAGCATTAAAAATCATATTATATAATAAAGAATTTATCATTTTCAAATAATTATGCATGTTCAGATGTAAACAATAAAATATTAAAGTTCATGGCTACCATGAAAGAGGAAAGAAACTCATGAAGGTATTAGCAATCTCTGCACCATAGACTAAGCTTTAAACAGACTTCTTTCACAACAACTTTTTATCTTTTAGAGTGATTACTTTAGAAAGATGAATGCTATACATTCTTTCTGTTCCTTTGATATGCAAATATTTTTAAAGCCTCTTGCCATTTTCACCAGAGAATGCATTTCTTTGGGGGCCTACTATCTCCTTGAACCATAGCCATAAGAAGATAATGTCTTAGTTTCTCTCTTTTTGTGGAATACAGAGGCATACTTTTAAAATTTCTTGTCCTAAGAGTTAAACTACAACCTTTCATAAAGATATAAGACAGTATATTTTACTTTTCCTTAAAGCCAAAAACAGGTATTGGTCATCTAAGGACTTCCATTTATACAATTTTGCAAACCCAAACTTTCTTTTCTGCAGAGTTAAGCTGATGTTATCTCTCAGAGTCTACTTTACTGTAAAATCCTTAAACAAAATATTCTGTATTCGCTTAATATTTTTCTGGTATAAGTTTTATTTAAACAAGTGAAAGTATAATTATGAACCATAAAGAATTATAAATTAAACAAATAGAAAAGTAAATACAAGGGGATAAGGGAACAAAAACATATTCAAGAGGAGTTTCTGGGTAGGTAAAATATAATAATTACAATAAAATGTTATAAAGAGTTTTACCTAATACTAGATACAGCTTTAGGGGAAAAAGCAAAGAAACAAGATAGAGTAGAAATGAAATAGAGAAGCATCAAAAAAATGATATTAAATTATCAATAAAATGCAAAGCAATATATAAAGAAAGAATAAAAATCTATGAAGAAAGTAAAAACTACTATTTTTAAAAACTGGGTAAATGAAACGAATCTCAGGCAAAATCCATAATATAGCCCAGTGGTCCCAGGTCCCACCTCACAGCTCAAGTCCCAGAGCAGCTCGGCCAGTGAGTGAGAGCTCCAGGCCCACTGTGCCAGAGAGAGTTCCCAATGGTCCCAGGTCCCACCTCGCGGTCCAAGTGCAGCTCTGCTGGTGAGGGAAAGCCCAAGAGGTCAGTTACAAAATGACAAAGACAAGGAGAAAAATGCAATCTCAGGCCTTGAGTCCACCAATAAGTGCAGAGGACACTAGCTCAGCTGAAATCAATGAATTAACAGATATGGAAGCAAAGGAACAGCACCAGAAAGGTATAAAGGAACTCAGAAGAGAAGTAATTCCTGAAATAAAAAAAAAATATCTGAATACATAGTATCTGAAATAAAGAATCAAGTGCAGAAACATCAGAGGGAAAACCAACGCTCAAGCAGAACAAGTGCAGAGACCACTATTCCAGCTGAAACGTATGAATTAACAGTATCTAAAGCAAAGAAACAACAGCAGAAAGGTCATGAGGAACTCAAAGCAGAAATACTTCCTGAAATCAAAAAGAATTCTTTGAAATCATAGCATCGGAAATACAGAAACAAGTGCAGAAATGCACAGAGGAAACCCAACTTGGAAGAAACACTGCAGAAAAAGAATTAGTAACTACCTCTAAAGAAGACATGGATAAAAAAATAGAGGAGATCAGAAATATGATGGATTCCTTGAATGAGCAATACAGAAAAGCAATAGAATGCATGAAACAGAGTCAAAGAGATATAGAAGAACTAAAAGTATCAATCATGAGTTTACACAACTGTTTGAGTGAAAATGAAGACAGAGTTTCAGATCTTGAAGATGCTGGTGCAGCTAGTGAAAAGTGAGAAAAGATCTTTTATAAACAACAGGGATGCAGGAAAAAATAATCTATCACCTGAAAGATGATACCAGGATGGAAAATGTCAGATTAATTGGTATCATTGAGAATGAAGGAGCCAACACGAATGACACGAAAAGAATCTGGGGAGAAGCAATCGCAGAAAATTTCCCAAATATGAAGAAACAATCCAATATTCAGATCTCCAAAGCATATAAAACACCAAATAACTTCAGCCCAAGTAAAAACACACAGAGACATATAACAGTCAAGATCCCAGAAATCCAACACAAAAATAATACACTGAAAGCTGCTAGAGAGAAGAAGCAGACCACATTCAAAGAAAGGCCATCAGAATTACAGTCAACTACTCTACACAAACCATGAAGGCAAGGGGAGCATGAAGCAGTGTTCTTCAAGTCCTGTATGAAAACAAATTCAAACCCAGACTATTATATCCTGCAAAACTCTCTCTCAAGTTTGATGGAGAAGTGAAATACCCCACGACAAAGAACAACAAAAGAATTTCATGGTGACAAAGCCATTCCTACACAGGCTGTTGCAAAATGTTCTAGAGAGAGACCATAATGACTGGAACTCCATGAATGAGAATGGAAGGAATCCACTAAACAGGACAGACAATTAAACACAGGATACAAAGGAGCAAACAACACCAGGTAAATATTATGACAAACATAAGTCAAAACATTTCGATTATAACCAGCAATGCAAATGGACTCAATTCACCAATTAAGAGGAATAGACTGGCACAGTGGATTAGGAAACAAAATCGAACAATATGCTGTATACAAGAAACACACTTAACTCAAAAGGACATTCATAGGCTCAAAGTCAAAGGATGGAAAAAAATACTACATGCTCCAGCTCCTCAGAATAAAGCAGGTGTAGCAATTCTGTTCTCAGACAGTCTCAACTGCAAACAAAGAAGGATCAAAGAACACAAAGAAGGCCACTATATATTAGTCAGGGGAAAAATTCAAGAGGAAGAGCTAGCACTCATATATATCTATGCGCCAAACACAGGAGCACCCAACTATGTAAGACAAATCTTAATGGACATGAAAAAGCTAATATTTAAGACCACAATCTTAACAAGAGAATTTAACACCCCCTTATCTCAAAAATATCGATTAACCAGACAAAAAATTAGCAAGGAAGTAGCAGAACTGAACCAGAGCTTGGAACAAATGAACCTGGTGGACATAAACAGAATATTCCACCCAACCACAGCTGAATACACATTTTTTTCAGCTGCACATGGGTCATTTTCCAAAATAGAGAACATACTACTCCAGAAGTCATGCGTAAGAATATGCAAGGAAACAGAAATTATCCCATTTATATTATCTGACCAAATTGTGATGAAACTGAAACTAAATGACAAAAAAAGCTAGAAAAACCCGCTAAATTCATGGAAATTAAACAACTCCCTACTCAGCAATCAAATGATCACAGAAGAAATTGAACAATAAATTCAACAATATCTATAATTCAATGAAAATTCACCAACAACTTTCTGGAATTTATAGGATGCGATGAAAGCAGTTCTTAGAGGGAAAATCATAGATATGAACTCACATATTAGGAAAACAGAACGGGAGCAAATAAACACCCTAATGTTGCACCTCCAACAAATGGAAAAAGAAGAGAAAACGAAACTCAGAGCACAAAGATGGGAAGAAATCATAAAGATTAGAGCAGGAAATATTTCAATTGAGATGAATAAAAGAGTTCAAAGAATCCAAACATCAAAAAGTTGGTTCTGGGGCAGGGGAGATGGCTCAGTGGAATAAGCACTTCCCTGGCAAGTGCAGGGACCTGAGTTCAATCCCTGGTTCTGCTAAAAAAAAAAAAAAATTGGTTCTTTGAAACACTAAATAAAGTTGATAAGCCTCTAGCTAACTTCATCAAAGAGAGGAAAGAATAAATTCAAGTACAAGAAATAAGGGATGAAATGGGGAAATCACCACAGACTCAGTGGAAATTCAGAAGACTATTAATAGTTACTTTAAGAATCTTTACACTCACAGAATAGGAGACACAGAAGAAATGGACAGATTCCTCGAAAGGTATAAATTAGAAAAACTGAATCAACAAGATATAACAACTCTCAATAAGCCAATAACAGCCAATGAAATATGAAATGTAATAAAAAGCCTACAGACAAAGAAAAGTCTAGGCCCTCATGCATTCACAGCTGAATTCTACAAGAAATTTATAGAAGATATAATCCCTACACTCCACGAATTCTTCAATGAAATTGAAAGGAAAGCATACCACCCAAAATCATTTCTGGAGGCAAATATTATACTGATTCTAAAACTAGGGAAAGACACAACCAAAAAGGAGGACTACAGGGCAATCTCCCTCATGAACATAGATTTTACTCAGTAAAATCCTAGCAAACAGAATACAGGAAATCATCAAGAAGATCATACACCATGACCAGGTAGGATTCATCCCAGCGATGCAAGGATGGTTCAATATTTGAAAATCTATAAATGTAATACACTATATTAACAGACTGAAATCTAAAAACCACATGATCATCTCAATTGGTGCAGAGAAAGCTCTTGACAATCTCCAACATTCATTCACATTTAAAGTCCTACAGAAAGTTGGAATAGATGGACTCTATCTTAACTTGATAAAAGCCATCTATGACAACCCAAAAGCTCATATAATCCTAAATGGGGAAAAACTGAAATCTTTTACTCTTAAATCAGGTAAAAGACAAGAATGTCCTCTATCACCCCTCCTATTCAATATAGTCTTGGAAGCATCACAGCAATTAGAAAAGAAGGAGAAATAAAGGGAATAAAAATAGGTAAAGAAGAAGTTAAATTATCACTATTTGCAGATAACATTATATTTTACTTGGAAGACCCAAAAAATTCCACCAAGAAACTGCTAGAAGTGATAGGGAAATTCAGTAGCATAGCAGGATACAAAGTCAATGCTCAAAAGTCAATAGCATTCTTCTACACAGATAACAAGCACACTGAAAGGGAAACAATAGAAACAATATCTTTTGCTATAGCACTTTGGAAAATGAAATACCTTGGAATTCACTTAACCAAGGAAGTCAAAGATCTTTTCACAGACAATTACAACACCCTAAAAAAAGAGATTATAGAGGATTTCAGAAAATAGAAAGCCATGCTCCTGCATAATAAGAACGAACATCGTGAAGATGGCCATATTCCCAAAATTGCTGTACAGATTTAATAGAAAGCCTATCAAACTCCCACCAACATACCTCCCAAACCTAGAGAAATCATTCCTAAAGTTTATTTGAAACCACAAAAGACCTAAAATAGCAAAGGCAATCTTGGCCAATAAAGACAAGGCAGGAGCCATCACAATTCCTGACTTGAAATTGTACTACAAAGCCACTGTTATAAAATCAGCATGGTACTGGCAATGAAATAGACCTGAGGATCAATAGAATAGATTAGAAAACTCAGAGGTATCTATGATCACACTCAGCCAACCAATCTTTGACAAATGGGCCAAACAAGTTTACTGGAAGAAAGATAGCCTCTTTAACAAATGGTGCTGGAAAAGCTGGCATTCTACATGCCGAAAACTACAATTTGATCCCGCTCTATCACCATGCACTAAGCTAAAGTCAAAATGGATTAAAGATCTAAACATTAAAACAGAAACCCTCAACCTCCTGGTAGAGAAAGTAGAAGGAACTCTTGAAGACATAAGGGTAGGTAAAGAGTTCATGAACAAACAGATATTTGCATGGGAAATACTTGAAAGAATCAACAATGGGGATCAACTCTTCTTGAGGAATTTCGGCATAGTACAACCATTGTGGAGATCAGTGTGGATACTCCTCAAAAAAGTAGGACTGGAAATCCCAGTCAAGCGGGCTATCCCCCTACTGGAAATTTTTTGAGAGGAAATGAATACATTATATCATACTGATATATGTGTACCTATGTTTATTGCAGCACAATTTGTCATAGCAAAATCTTGGAAACAACCAAGATGCCTGTAACACGAGGAAAGTTTGAAAAATATGTGATATTTCTATATAATGAAATATTATTTAGCTATAAAGAATGATAAACTTCAAGCATTTATATTGAAGTGGATGCCACTTGAACATTTACTTGTAAGTGAAATAAAGCAGACACACATGTGCAAATATCGTATTGTCTCCCTCGTATAAGAAGAAAAAAGAAATACATATGGAAATAGACAACAACCACTAAAGAAAATTGAGTCAAATAGTTAGGGCAAACTTATGCATATGCTCCAGGGTACTAAGCAGCTTTTCTTCTGGATGGTTAACAATGTAAGTGCACAGATAAAAACTGGAGAAATAGAAGAGAAGGAAGGCCAGTCAACATTTTGTCCCTAGCCTTTCAAGGTCAGTGAAGCCTCAGGGCATAGGAGAACCCATACTGTAACATCATGAAACTCAATTTTGCCCCAAATTTTTTGATCAAAGAGATTATGGAGCCACAGAGGAAAGCTATTCATGATGTATAGTGTGCCTGGGGAGAGTCATATGGAGAGAAACTTTCTCTCAGGCTCTCATAGAGAGCAAACTGGTCAAGCATTGGCCATGACTCATGAATGACACAGACAAAGGATCTACAGAGTAAGGTAGAGGATTAGAAGATAAACCCTAAGGGGACTTCACTGACCTCATCAGAATCAAAAGCTACATTTTTTGGTATATAGGTCTTGATCTATCTTGGTCTTAACCATCCAGCAGAAAAGCATAAAAATTTGGTATATAATATGGGGCCATAATAATAAGTTGAGCTGTAAATGGCTATAGTCAACAACTTCTTCTGCTAGCTCACTATTAAGGTGGAGTGCTGCACTGTGTTGGATTGTGTCACCAAGTTCAGGCACCTACATAGATTTAATGACAATGGAGTGCTCATCTTTGACAAGTTTAGACAAAAGAAAGGGGGGGATACAAAAGAAGAATCATGATGTGTGCTTATAAACAGTACTGTTAGGATAAATATGCCAGGCTTCTGCATAATTCTGTGAGAAGCAAAATTTGCATTAATAGTGGTTGGACAAGATATTATGTCGGGTTCTAGTACTATGGACAACGACTAGGGAAATAGCAAGATCGAATGCATTAATTATTGAATCTGTGGTATAATTCACATATAAAAATAAGATAAGTAAACAGCTACACTTTCTTAATTCACTGATGAGACATCTGCTATAATAATGTCTGTATGTATGCACCTTATGTGATACCAAAACAACATAAAAACAGTTTGCTTTGTATTAATTTATTAAATCTTTTCTCTTAATTTGTCTTGACACTTTCTCATTGTTATTTGTACTTCAATAAAATAAAATAAATAAACTTAAAAATTCCATAATGTAAAATAAAAACATAAGTAAAGAAAAAACTAAAATTCTTTAATAAGGTAAAGTATTATTTCAAAATATAGATATACTTTGCCAAAGCAAATGCCACATGGACATGATATTGAGTCACTTTTGGCAGACTTTTAAGCAATTTGTGCTTGTTGATATAGATAATTTAAAAGTAAATAAAAATGAAAAGTTGACATTCTTCAAGTTGTTTACTGTATAACAAGTGTAACACTGTTAAGAAAGGAATTTATTAACCTTCATCTAATCATTATGTAAAAATACAAGATAAAATAGTTTTTATGGGACTTAGTAAGTTCTATACAACAATGCATCCCACGGCATACAATATTATTAAGTACATCACTAGCACCTCTTCCTCATGTAATTATATCATCTTCCTAGTTGTTCTTTTCC
>PVKA01037809.1:0-20726 GCA_004027165.1 Ctenomys sociabilis | reverse complement strand
GTTTTTGGAACATATCTATAATACTATCGGGTAATATCTATGTATTTCCAAATAAAATACCTTATTATGAAAAAAATAAAATGATCAAGATATGCTAAGTGAGGGATGGATATTCCTTTGCCATTTAAATATGGTCGGTGATTGAATTCATCAAAATGATCCAATATAGACCATTAGTCCATAATAGTAGTGGGTTATCTGCATGACTGGCAATGTCAGAAGTTGTTGACTCGAGGCTTTACTTTTTATACCTTGTTTTTAGACTTTTCTGTCTGCATCTTGTATGAATAACCACTATGAAGACAACAATATGCAATGTATTAATTAGTGATACTGGTGTACTCATTGGTTTTGAAACTGTCTCATTGCTATTCCTCAATAAAATTAATTTAAAAAAGATATGCTAAGTGAACCTATCAAATTTCCAACATACATTCAAATAAAAAGAACAATGTGTTTACTTACAACTGTTTTCTGCCCTTGATGTCACAAATCTGTGGCTTGAATGTGACTCAACAATGTACTTTTATTTGACCAGTACACTAAAAACTAGAAAAATTCACATGCAAATCTAAATTTCCAAATGTCTTTTGTCAGAACACAGTATGATGACACTGAGCCCACATTTTTGTGCATCAGAAATCAGCTGGGGGTGTATGGTGGCTCCTTAAGGGTTTGCTCAGCCAGGTGTGGTGGCAAAAGCACGTAATTAGAGCAGTCTGGGAGGTTGAAGCAGGAGGGTCTCCAATTCATGCCCAGCATGGGCAACTTACTAAGACTTCGTCTCAAAATATAAAATAAAAATTTAAAAAGGGCTATGGATGTAAAGGCTCTCTGTTCAATCCTCAGTAAAGGGAAGAGGATGCAGGTTTTGCAGTGTACTCTGTATATTCCTGGATGTTTTATATCATTTATCTACCTGGTTCCAGGAAGCATATATGAGATATGACCAGAAAATACGATGAATGTTTAATCCTAAAAAAATCAATGAATACACTAAAAGGCGTATTACTGTTGGTCCCCTACAAAATAACTCCGCCCTCTTTGAACCTACTTATCCTTTTGTTCTTACCACTTTCTGAAGCAGTTCTTCATGCACGTCTTCAGCTGTGCTGTGGTGTTTACCCTGATGTTATAACCCAGTTTACACTGTTTATCTTTCATACCATTTTTGACCATGGGAAAAAGCCGGAAGTTGTGCTGGGCCAGATACGGTGACTAAGGTGGATGCAGATGCCCAGTAATGTTTTTAATTTTACAGGAATTGTCACAGATGGTTGATGAATGTGAGGTTATCAAAAATTAGGTGAGTGTTTACATTAAAGAAATTATAGTAAAAATGCACATTGCCATTATCCCCTTCACAAGGCTCAAAATATTTTTCCTGGCTTCAGATACACTTACTATTGTTAGCACTGTGTTTTACTTCAAGTTTTAAAAACAGTAAAACATTCACCATATTTTCAACTACTCCTTGTATTCTTTGGAAACTCTTGTTCAGGAACAACTCCTTAACTCTGCCTTTTGTCCCTCTTTTTCTGGGTTAAAGCGAGCCTGATTACTACCTGGATAGATGAAGAGTCTGAGGGGAAGTCAGAGAAAGCATTGACTGGTATCTCAAAAAAAGTGTCGAAACACCATGAGATACCACAATTTTATTTTACTAATTTAAAAATGTCTTATCAAATTGATTTATACAAATTAGCCATATCAGGAGGTATATTACATGAAATATAATTCACCAATTTTGAATGTATAATTCAAACTTTTCCTAAATGATTGCATCATTTACATTTCCACCAGCAATGTATGAAAATTCAGTTACTCCACAGTCTTGTTATTATTGGGTGTTGTTAATATTTTAATTTTAGTTACTCTTGTGGACATACTACATCTCACTGTTTTTTTTAAATTAATTTAATTTCAATTTAATTTTTGATTGATGCAGGGTCTGGCTGTGCCCTGGGCCCCCGCACCTGCTTGCAGGTGCTTTAATCTGCTGAGTTATTTGGCCGACCCTAATATGGCATTATTTTTTATACATCCTGGTTATACTTTTCTGCTGGATGGTTAAGACTGAGTTAAAGCAAGACCTATGTAACTAAAAATGTAATTTTTATATCTGACAAGGTCAGTCAAATCCCCTCAAAATTTACTCTGAATGTACCTTATTTTTGGGAAAAGTATGTTGAAAGTGTCTGTCTTTAAAAACTGAGTCATTTTCTTTAGTCATAAACTGTTACACTTTATGGATATAAGTTCTTTTACAGATACATTGTTTACAAATACTTGTTCCATTTCACAGCTTGCCCTTTATTTTTTGTTTTTTTTTGAAAAGAAAATGTTTTTACTTTGAGGAAGACTGCTTTGATCCTTTTCTTTTGTGGTTCATGTCTTCTGTGTTCTAGTCAGGTTGTATTTGCATGTATTTTCTTCTAGAAGTCTGCTGAGTTTTGTTTTCACATTGTATCTGTAATCCATCATGAATTTTTATTTAAAGTCAGGTAACAGTAGGATTGCATTGTGCCTGAGCTTACCTAGTTGTTGTAGCTTTCTTTGAGAAGAGAGAACATCCTTTTCCCTACTGTGTTAACTTCTATTGAAAATCAATTGATCACCGATGTTTCCAGCATTCTGCTCCACATGATCAATTTATACACATTTCTTTGCATCAGCATCACATTACTTTGGTTATAATAGCTTTAGAATAAGTAAGTAGTGTAAGTCCCCCTTTTCTCAAAGTTTTGAAAATTACTTTTGAAATTAAAAAGCCCAAATTATCATGGTGGTTAAACTTTACAGTGTCGACTTGACTGGCCTGGGAACTGCAGGGCTCAGTGTGTGGTACACTGTGTCTGAGTAAGCCATGGGCAGAGGGCTTAGGTACCATGTCTGGTCCCTTATGCCTTCCTTTCAGGTGTGGTTCCCCAGCTCTCCCACAAGGAACTGAATGACTTCTCTAGATAGCTAGCTTGCCATGAACTGGACCCGTGGAAACCTTGAGCCAGATGAGGCTAGTCCTCCTTACATCTGTCAGGCTTTGTGTCATACTGATGGGGAAGCTAATGCAATTGCTGTAGCTCTACACTATACTTTGCATTCTCATATAACTGTAAAGTATGTAAAAGGGCCAGCCAAATAGCTCAGTGGATTAAAGCACCTGCAAGCAGGTGCAGGGGCTGGGGGCTCAATCCTTGGGCCTACCATGCCAGCCTTGCCCCAGGGGCACTCTGAGATGGCAACTGAGACTGGGCCTGGTGGTGTGTGCCTACCGTCCCAGCACTTGGGAGATTGTAAACAGGTGGATCACTAGGAGTCTGATGTAGTAGTAGAAACCCTAAACACCATGTAAACCCTTCCCTAAAATACAAAAAAAAAGAAAGAAAGAAAGAAAAAGAAATGTATGGATACTGGTTTTTGCAGAGTCTTACTACAGTTTTCACTGCAAATATATTGACTTTCCAGATTAGTTTGAGGAGAATTGACATTTTAAAATATCATACCACATCACATATACTTATTCACCTGCATATAACTATATCCATATACTTACATATACATATATGATGAATTCTATTGTTTTTTTGTCAGAATTAAATCCTCAATTTTTATTTTTATTAGTACATGTATTCAGTACATAATAATTGCATTCATCATGACCAGTTGGTCTGTTACCAGTTGGTAACACTTTTTTTTTTTTGTCTTTTTGAGGCAGGGTTTGCTATGTAGTTGGCCTTGAATTCACTTTGTAGCCCAGGCTGGGCTCAAACTTGCAACAATCCTCTTGCCCCAGCCTCCTGAGTGCTAGCATTACAGGTGTGCACCACCACACTGGTTTACATTGTAATTCTCTTTATATATATCTCCTCTTCCTGTCACCCCCTCCATCTCCATGTGCAAAAGGTCTAGCTCTATTTCCTTTCTTGAAAACATGGGCTCTGTCTGTGTCTTTTGTGCTGATCCCTCAAGGGCACATGCGCCTGCGTGTGTATTTTACTAACATGATAATCATACCGACCGATGTTTACCTGTTAAACTAACCCTTTTATCTGTGGGACGAACTCAGCATTATCCTTATGTATTATGCTTTTTATTATGCCTTCTATACATAAGAAGTTGTGGGACTCAGCTTACTAAAATTCTGTTAAGGAGCTTTTATGTCCTTTATTTATGATGGATAATGACTCGTGGCATTCTTGCGATAACTTTGGCTTTACAAAATGAGTTCAGAAATGTTTCCTGGGTGTCTACTTTATGGGAGAATTTGTTTGTTGGGTCAGTGTTCTTTGCACTTCACATAGTTCAAAGAACGTATTAGTGAGGGCATTTGGACCTGGAGCTTTCATTGTGACAAAGTTTGAAAAGACACAGGCTGCTCAGCCTTCATGGGCTTTTCATTTTATCTAAGTTGATATACCTGTGATACAAAATAATTTTTTTTTTTGTGGGACCAGGGATTGAACTCAGACCCTTGCGCTTGCCAGAGAAGTGCTTATTACACTGAGCCACCTCTCTGGCCCCAATAATTTGTATTTTTCTTTATTGTTATTTTAATGGGTAGACTATTCAGACTTTTCACGTTCCAATTCCATCATTAGTGATTTATATTTTCCCTTTGTGTCCTGGCCAGTGTAGCCAATTTATTAAGTTTTTTAAAGATTTAGTTGATTTTTCTGAATTAGTATACCTTCTTTTATTTTGCTTCTTTTTACTTTTGTCTTCATCATTTCTTTCCTCCTGTAAATTTTGGATTTAATTTACTCTTTCTTGTCTTGTTTCTTAAATTAGAAGCTTAGATCACTGAATGTTTTTTCTAATGTATGCACTTAAAGCTATGAAGTATATGGGAAGTAGCATATCTTTTAAAGATGTCATTTCTGCCTGAATTAATCTATAAGTACTACTCTGGCCACATCTCACCAATGCTGATACAATGTGTTTTCATTTTCATTTAGTTAAAAGTATTTTCTAATTTTTCTTGCAATTTCTTTTTGAGTCATAAATTGTTTAGAAGAATATGATTCAATTTTAAGGGGTTTTTGGTGGCGGGGGCATCCAATCCAAGGACATGTACCACTGAGCTAGTACATTCGCAGTACTTTCTGTTTCTTATTTTGAGACAGAGTCTCACAAAGTTGCTTAGGCTGCTGTCAAATTTGTGATCCTGCCATGTCAGACTGTAGAATATCTGACGTTATGCACACGCAAATATTTGAAATGTTCCAGATATTTTATTGCTATTGGATTTACAGTTTTCGTTTTTCTTTTTTGGTATTAGGTATCAAACTCAGGACCTTGTGCTTGCCAGGCAGGTGCTTATGTTGCTGAGCTATCTCCTCAGCTCTTGGATTCTAATTTTAACTCTGTTGTGACCAGACAGTTTATTGAGATTAGCTGGGTTTGGTGGTGCACACCTATAACCCCAGCATTCTAGGCTACTAATGTAAGTAGATTTCAAGTTTGAGCATAGTCTGGGCAATTTAGTGACTGAGACCCTGTCTCAAAATGTTTTAAAATTTAAGAGAAGTTCTGGAGATATAGCTCAATGTGAAGGTGCTGGGTTTAATCTTCATTACAAAATAAATAAATAAGTAAATTTATTGAGACTTTCTTGATGGGCCAGTACATGTTCTGCTTTAGTGAACCTTTTATGTATAGTTGAAAATCAAGCTTGTTCCTTTGTTGTTGGCTATAGTTCTTATGCATATTAATCAGATCAGGATGGATGATAGTATTTTAATGACTTTCTGTGTATTCTATCCAATTATGAAGAGAGGAGAATTGAAATCTCTAGCCATAATTGCAAAATTGTGTGTTTTTTCTAGGCATTTTAATTCCGTGCATATTTAGAAGCTCTGTCACTAGGTATTAATATTGTCATGTATTCTCAAAGTGGCAATTCCTTTAGTGTATGAAATGCTCACTTTGATCTCTGGTAATATTCCTTCATGTGAATTCTACCTCCGCTACCAACTCTCTAGACTCTGCAGCTTTCTTTGAATTACTGTTTATATGGTATATGTACTTGCCTTTTTATTTTCATGGTGGTGTCTTTAAAGTTAAAGCATATTGTGCCATTGTTTTTCCTTTGTTTTAAATTAGTAATCTCTAATGTGACTAATGACATAGTTGAGTTTAAACCTATCTTGCTGTTTTTCGAGCTTACTTGTCCTATCTTACCATTTATGGAGTTCTTACACCTTTGTTTTAATCCTAGTGGTTGCTCTGAGGATCAAAATATATGCATCACACGCTACCTTTACATAGTATCATATCACTTCACAAACATTGAAGGAATATTTTAACACTTGTATATTTTATTTGTTTGTACTTTGTGAGCCTTTAAAAGAAATTTAAAAAGAGACCAAGATGGTGCCAAAGGCGAAGAAGGAAGCCACTGCCCCTCCAAAGCTGACGCCAAAGCAAAAGCTTTGAAGGCCAAGAAGGCCCTGCTGAAAGGCATCCATAGCCACAGAAAGAAGAAGATACAAATGTCATCCACCTTCTGCTGTCCCAAGACACTGCGGCTCCACAGGCAGCCCAAATACCCTCGGAAGAGTGCCCCCAGGAGAAACAGGCTTGCCCACTATGCCATTATCAAATTTCCCCGATCACAGAGTCAGCCACGAAAAAGACTGAGGACAACGACACACTGGTGCTCATCATGGATGTCAAAGCCAATAAGTGCCACATCAAACAAGCTGTGAAGAAGCTCTATGACATCGATGTTGCCAGGGTCGATAACCTAATCAGACCTGATGGAGAGAAGGCATGTGCTCGACTGGCTCCCAATTATGATGCATTCGATGTTGCCAACAAAATTGAGATCATCTAAACTGAGTCCAGCTGACTAATTCTAAATATGTACTTTTATTCCCAGTTTTTTTTAAAAAAAAGAAATTCAAAAGAAAGAACATTCTATTTCCTGAACTTTAACTTTAGTCACCAAACACTAGTGTGTGTGTGTGTGTACACAAAGGAACTATCTAGTAGGCATGACTAGGTGTCTTATATTAAACTCAATTTATCTACCTATGAGCATAAGGGGAACCCACAAGGAAAGGGCTCAATCTCACAAAACTATCTTGAATTTTAGATGCCAATTACAAGTCCCAGTTTGGTCTGCACTTTGGATCAGCTATAAATCAGAAAGAGAGAGAAAGAGAGAGAGAGAGAGAGAGAGAGAGAGAGAGAGAGAGAGAGAGAGAGAACAAGGGACCATAGTCCCAATATCTTCTTCATGAACATTTTCCCCAGTGCCTAACTTCTACTACATCCCTCCTCTAAATGATTCCCTGTAGAACCACAGACATGACAAAACTGTCAATCCATGACCTTTGAGTGAATGTCACATACAAACCAGTCCTCATCCTGAGCCTATCCAGGAACCCAAGAATTATCTCACTGGACCATCATCTGGAAGATTCAAAGTGTTAAGATGGTCTGTGGCAAGAACCAGGTTCAAAGGCTGAGGCAGGAGTCTCTGTGAGCTCACGGCCAGCCTGAATAATGCAAGGAGACTGTCAAACAAAACAAAACAAAACAAAACAAAACAAAACAAAACAAAACAAAACAAAACAAAACAGCACAACGTAACACAGCACAACACAGTCAAAGAGCAAATATTAGAGCAAACTGGCTTAGCATCTCAACAAAGGTTTTAGGCACTCTGTCTCCAGAATGAGGAATAGGGCCAAATATATACTTCATGTATTACAAAATGCAACAATATATTGTAATTACTTTGCTATAAATAATAAAATATCTTTTAAGGAGAACAAAAGATCAGGGAAAATATTAGTTTTTAAAATTTTTAAAGAATGCAAAATGGTAAAAAAAACCATTAGAAATGATACAAAATTTCAATAAACAAAGTAATAGGTATTAGACAATGGAGTATCAGTTGTTTTTACTCACATAGTAACCACTTGTACTTTTCACTCCCTTGTGTAGAGTTAAATTTCCCTCAGGTATATATTTTTATCTCTCTCTATGGAGAACTTGGCATTTCTGTGTAGTCAGCCCTCCACATCTGTGGGTTCTGTGTCCACAGCGTTTCTGTCTAGCAAACCATGGATCAAAACTACTGGTGGCGGCTGTGTATGTGCTGAATCCGTGCAGACGCCCCAGGTTGTCATTCCCTAAGCAGTCCAGGATCACAACGTTCGACACAGCCTTTATGTGATGCTATGTTGTAAATAACCCAGAGATGGTTTAAAGGGTACAGGAAGAGGCATGCAGGACTTCCTGTCCCTTTTAGGCAAGGGTCCCGGTCACATGTGTATTGCAGTGTCCCTGAGGGTTCTGGGGCCCATCTCCTAAGGATATCAAGGATTCTGACAGCATTGGTTTCTCTTTCTGTCTATTTGTCTGGAAAGTGCTTTATTTTACTCTCATTTTTAAAACTTTTTTTTTTTTTTTTTCTGTAAAAATGTTTTCTTTTTTTTTGGTTTGTTTTATTTTCACAATTTCAAAGATTTATTTCTGGTTGTAAAATGTTTTTTAGATTGTTCATTTTTATTCCAGTATTTTCAAGATGTTACTTCATTATCTTCTGACTTGCCTGCATTGTTTCTTCAATACTGGGACCAACCAAATATAGCACCTCAGACAGGCTTGACAAATATGTCACACTGAACTGCAACCCCATTCCATAGCTTCATTTCTTATTAAACTTTATCCATTTTGGTTATACTGTCCTGCACATATTCTATCTTTTTTCTTGTCTGAGTTCTTTTATGATTTTCTGTTTACCTTTTGCTTCTAGTTTGATTATATTGTGGCTTGATAAGACCTTAGGGTATTTTGATTACTATTTTAATATGTGTGATTTTCTTTAGGTTTACTCTGATCGAGATTTTCCTTTTGATGTTCTGCAGGCCCCACCCCCAGGGCACGCTGAGATGGCAACTGAGACTGGGTGTGGTGACGCACACCTGTAATCCCAGGACTTGGGAGGCCCCTAAACAAGAGAATCACTATGAGTCCAATCTAGTAGCGAGGCCCTGAACACCCTGTAGATCCTTCCCTAAAATACAGAGAAAAAGATTTTCCTTCTGATTCTTGAATCTGTCATTTATATTTTTCATCAAATTTAGTACATTCACGATGATTATTTTTGAAATCTTTCCTCTTTCTCCCTTTTTCTTCTGAAAGTCCAGCTGCATGTAAATTAGCTTGTATGGTATGTTGTTTTTTATTTTAAAAACATAAAAAATAACAATAAAACAATATACCAATTATTGCTGTACTGTCTCTCAAGTAA
Source organism: Ctenomys sociabilis (assembly GCA_004027165.1). Lineage (NCBI taxonomy): Eukaryota > Metazoa > Chordata > Mammalia > Rodentia > Ctenomyidae > Ctenomys > Ctenomys sociabilis. The sequence continues at coordinate 11,461 of PVKA01037809.1, read as the reverse complement.
ATGTTTGTTTTAAAAAAAGGGTAATAAATGGAAAAAAAGACACAAGAAAAAAATGTCACAAGACTGTCCTGCTACAATGCTGTATATGGTTAGATTTCTAAATTTTTGTCTAAAATATGTGTTTATTCATATTTTAAAAATATTTTAAATTATTTTTTATTTTTTTCTTCATATTCTGTACGGACTTAAATTTTAACATATCAACTTGATGGAAAATACCTGTTCCACGTTATGCCTAAGATGTTTGATATTCAGATAGGTTAAACGCAACTGAATATGTGGTAGGATAATAATAAGCTTCTCTTCTGGAGGGTTAACAACCTAAGTTTACAAATCAAAAATTAGAGAAAAAGGAGGGCAGCGAGGCCTAGCTTTTCAAGGTCAGTGAAGACTCAGGACATAGGAGAACCTATACTGTAATATCATGTAACTCAGTTGTGTCCCAAATTTTCTGATCAAGGAAATTATGGGGCCACAGAGCAACATGATTGATGATGGAGAGTGTGTCTAAGGAGAGTCAGCTGGAAAGAAAACATTCTCTCAATCTTTCACAGAGAGCAAATTGGTGAAGCAATGGCTGTGACTCATCCACATGGCCCACACTGACAAAGGATCTACAAAGTGCAGTACAGGGTTTCAGGACAAATCCAGAGAGGACTTGATTGACCTTATCAGATACAGAAGTCACATTTCTTGTTATATAGGTCTTGCTTTATCTTGGCCTTAACCATCCAGCAGAAAAGTATAAAAACAAAGTATAAGCCATATTAATATGCTGAGTTGTAAATGCCTCAAGTAAACAACTTCTGACATTGTCAGTCCTATGGATAACCCACTACTTTATGGACTACTGGCTTATATTGGAATATTTTGCTGAATTCCTGCACCTACAATACTTAAATGATAATGGAATATCCTTTTCTGATGAAACTAAACAAAAAAGGGGATACAAATGAAGGACCATTTTGTATCTATATATTCAAAATGGTAGGGTAGATATACAGCTACATTCTCTTAATAAAAAGATTTGTTCTACCAGTGTTTGTGGACAGGATATCACATTTGCATCTTCTGCAATGAATAATCACTAAGCCAACAATATGTAATGTTTTTATTATTGAAACTTTCTTGCTAATCTGTTTTGAAATTGTCTCATTACTTATTTGATTCTCAATAAAATTATTGGAAAAAAAATCAAAGTAGAAAAAAAGGTCCTTTACAGATTTCTCCAAATATAGATTCTCTAATAGCAATGGAACACCCATCTCTGACAAGGCGAAGCAAAAAAGGGGATATAAATAAAGGATCGTTATGTTGTGAAAAAATATGTATATACAAAATAGTTAGGATAGATATACAGTAACTTTCTCTTAGTTCAATGAGAAGAAAAATTTGTACTAATCTTTAGGTAAGATATCATGTTTGCATTTGTCCTCTGAATAACTACCATGAAGACAACAATATGCAATGTATTAATTATTGTAGCTGTCCTACTAACCTGTTTTGAAACTATTTCATTACTATTTTATCTTTTTTTCTCATTAAAATGAATAAAAAAGGAAAACAAGCAAAAATAAAATAAAATAAAATGCTGAAATTACAGATTGAGTTCATTTAATTAATAAGACAATGCCATGGATATTTCTTAATTTTTAAAGCAAGGGCTTTTGTCCAAGTAAGTCAAATCAGACTTTTCTGTTAGAAAAAAATCTGCTGTAATTTCTCTATTGTAACAAATATTTTAATGTGGGCCTTTGTGCTGGATCATCTCTCATCTGAATTCTGATTTTAGGACAGATAAATCTCAGCCTTTTGCCATAGTTTTGTGTCTTGGAGGAAAAACAAACAAGTATCCTCTTTAATTGTCTAGTGGATATTCTTCCTCCTGCTCTTCAGGGGCTGTGGTTTACCTGAGTAAATAAAGAGATGTTGGGTAAATGAAACAAAACAAAACAAAGCAATAAAACAGACTTTCAATACAGGTTAATAGGAGCATTACAGTAATCAATACATTGATACTGCTATCTTTAAATAAGTTACTCAGAATACCAGATATATGTACGGCAGATATATGTATGTTCAAGCAATATTAGTACAGACCTTTCTTTTCAATGAACTAAGACAAACTGTGCAACTATCTTAACTATCACGTGCATACATAATTTTTTTCTGTTTGCTTTTCCCCATCAACAAAGTGAGTTTAAGGTCAGTTTCTCTCTTTCTTTCTGTCTTTGTTTCTGTCTCTGTCTCTCTCTCTCTCTTTCTCTTTCTTTTCAGAACTGGGGATTGAACTCAGGCCCTTGCACTTGCCAGGGAAGCACTTATTCAACTGAGCTATCTCCCTAGCCCCTCAGTTTTTCTTTTATTTTGAACAGTTTCTTCTCAACTCACAATATCTGTTGTACATTTTGGATCTTATTTATTACACTGTAGATCTTATTTACAGATATGCTCATATAGATAAATAAGAGTGTATTAAATTCAAGGAATCTTCTATTTATGGTCAAATTTGGACAGTTTTCATCTCATTCGTTTGTTGTTTTTTTCCTCCCTCTGTTGATCTTTTCTATGAATTTTTACTTTAGATTTTAATATTAGTATTTTTTCGGAATCTAAAATATCCATATTTCTTTATTCAATTTATTCATCTTTTCTACTACATCCTTGATCTTAATTATGATAGTTATTTTAATGTCCTTTTATGATAATTTTAAAACTTTGCCCTCCTATTTATTTGCTTTTCTTCAAGTTTCATTAGTTGCTCCTAATCTAAAGTTATAGACCAGGAGGATGTGGCGGTACCCTGTAATGCCCGCACCCAGGAGGCTGAGGCAGGACTATTGCTGAGAGTACATGTCTGCTGGGACTACAAAGTGAGTTCAAGGTCAGACTGCGTTGGATAGTAAAGCCCTTTCTCAAGAAGACAAAAAAATGTTATGGATCATATTTTCTTGTTTCTTTTCCTTTTTTTTTTTCAGATATGGAAAATCATGAATTTTACATTGTTGGGTGCTGGGTTTTGTTGTATTCCTTTAAAGAATGTTGAATTTGGTTTTGGTGTCCAGGTGAGTTACTGGGGATCAGTTAGATCACCATGCCTTCCATTTAGTTTTGCTCAGAACCTAGAGCAGCTGTTCGTCTCAAGCTCAGTGAGCCTCATGCAAATTCTTTTGATGCTCAGATATTATATGGTCTCTCTACTCTGGCAAGCGGGAATTACTCTCAGCTCTGTGGGAACTATGGGCACTGTTTGGTATACTGTTTTATTTCTTTCTGCAGTCTGGAGAAGTTTTACTTCATGCATATGCAGTTCAATATGTAGCCAAAGTTTAGACATCTTCTGCTGATCTTCAGAACTCTATCTGTTCAGATGTCTCCTGTATGATAATTTCTCCCAGAAATTCTAGTTCCTTCATCTCCTGCAGATGCCTGTCTCTGTCTGATCTCACTGTGACTTCTGGGCTGTTTAGATCCCTCATCTCTGATCCAAAGCCCAGGAAATGTTTCCAAGTGATAAGCTCGAGCCATCAGCAGACTCCACTCTGCCTCCTTTCAGGAATGACAGGTCTTCTGTCATCTGTTACCCAGAATCTGAAAACTTTTGCTTCACATATTTATCCAGTTTTTTAGTATTTATGATTGGAGAGCAATCTTCATAGCAGCTAATCCTTACATAGGAGAGAGTCCTGGCCAAGGTGATTAAAATTTTGTTAATATTCTTTAAGGATGACTATTATTATTATTATTATTAATTATTATTATTTTTGGTGTTTTACCCAAAGTATCTATATATTTCACAAAATTATTATGTATCCCACATTCTAGTTTATTGTTTTAAGACATAGTGTATTTCTTAATAGAGACTGTTCTTTATAATGGAAGAAAAGGGATGGCATATATTATATAAAATTTTATTTAAAAATTAATTTCCAGTGAAGTGCATTATGTGACTTGGAGATACAGGGGTCCTTCACTTATCACTGAAGTCATGTTCCAGTCACCCCTGTGATAGATGAAAATCAGCAAAGTAGTGACATTGTATTTATTTTAGTATTTATATATGTTGTAAGGCTTTATAAACCCTTCCCACCTTCTTACAAACCTTTCTCACACTTTTAAAAATGCTTCCAATGTTCTTAACCATTTTCTAAACTCATAAACCCACGTATTTTTAATAACATACATATACTCTAAGGTACTGCAAAATCCCACAATGTAGCAAAAAATCCATGATAAATAATTTACATTAATATTTTTTTGAAAACCCATGAAACAGTGAGTCCACAAAAGTTGAACTGCAAAATAGCAAGGGACTACTGAACAGTAGACTGGCCTTATACAAGTGCATGGCATGCAAGTTCTTCCTATCAGAAGCCATAGTCATTAGCAAAATAGAGGGCCCACTGTGATGGAGCACACTTAGAAATGTCAAAATTACATTTTGATTGAGCTAGTATTCAAATTACATTAGTTCCAAATATGCAGACATTTTTGGGGATAAGCCTGAACTATTCTCAGTGTAGGGTAAAGCTTACTTACAGTTAGGCTCTGTTTACTCATAATCAAGAACTGACTGTGTATGATGTTTTGAATTGACCAAAAATTTAATAGCTGTCAGTTTTCATAAAAATTTTTCACGAGAGAACTTTTGTGAACTAGATTTAGTCCTTTCAGTATGGGTGCCAAGTTGTCACTGGTGTATTTTCAAATGCCAGATTACCATTTTGTTCCTGTCTTGTGGAAATGGAGTTTTTAGTGATTCTTTCTTAACTATCAGTATTTGAAAAATATCTGTGCTATCATCTTCCTGAAAATGTTTGTTAGTCCCATTCAAGTGACAGATGTGTGGATGACAATGAGTGAGATCGTTTGCTTCCTTACTTGAAACCATAGAGATCAGATTTTCAAGTTGTTTTCCTGAATATTAATGCCACACAAGGTAGCTCTTTCTGTTGAAAGGGTCCTATCACTGAGTTTGAGAAATAGCTCTCCTGATGTCTATCCTTGAATATTCATTATGCACCTAAGTATTCTGAGAAATCCTGCAGGAAATACTCCTGTTCGATTTTAGTTCAGCCTCGTCCACACCTACTTAGCGACCGCTTCTTGCCACTTTCTGGCTGTGAGCCTCCTTTTTCAATTTTTAGTTTTTACTAACACATGGTCGCCTTCCTTTATGGTTGCGTCCCTTGTGGGGATGGGTCATGCACACACATAACTGAATTCTTTTCTCATCTCCTTTCCTTTTCATCTCTCCATCTCCTGATCTCCTTCCCAGCTGAGCAGAATATGTTTCCCTACCTCCTATTTTTTTTTTTTTTATTTTGCTCTTTATTTATGTTTTGAGTTTCTGATGCGAGAGAAGCTGTGTAGCACTCAAGCTTGTGTGTCTGATTTGTTTCAGTTAACATCATGGCCCCACGGTGTATCCATTTTCATGCAATTGACTTAAGTTTGTCTTTATGACAGAGTAGTACTCCACTGTGTGGTAAATATCATGTCTTCTTTGTCCACTCATCTGTTGATGGACATAAATGCTGCCTCCAAGATTTAGCTATGAATTGTGCTCTTCTAAATGTGGATATTTATTTGTTTATTTATTTATTTATTTTCGTATTTGGTACAGGATACAGATCAGACTCATGGTGATCTTCTTGTTTTCAGTCACCCCAGTACTGGGATTACAAGTGTGCACCACCATATCTGGTCTCGGGGGCCGACTTAGTGCACCTGGGGTTGGGACTAGGGATCGAACCCTGGTCTATGCTTGCCTAAGCAGACACTTAGCCCGCTGAGCTATCTTGCTGGCCCTCGATATTCATTTACTGTAATGCGATGTATTTAATTCTTTCAGGAGGATACCTATAACAGGAATATCTAGGTCAAATAGAATTTCTATTTTTAGAGGAATCTTCATTCTTTTCTTATTTTTCCATTTCTGTACTTAGTGCAGAGTCTCACTACACAGATTGGACTTGTAGTGATCATCTTGTTTTCAGCCTCCCAGTGCTGGGATTACAGGCATGTACCACCAAGCCAGGAATCTGCTGCTAGCTCAGTGCCCTCTGCAGGTGGGGTGGGTACCACATGTGGGACCAGGGATTGAACCCTGGTCCTCGCACTTGCCAAAGCAGGTGCTTAGTCTGCTGAGCTATCTTGCCAGCCCTGGAATTGTAATTTTTCTTTCCGGTGATTGTGTGACTTTACATTCCCCCCAACAGTTTGCAGGGCTTCTTATTCCTTCAGCCTTGCCATCATTTGCTATCATTTGATTTCTTGGTGCTGGACCTTCTATGTGGAATAAGAAGAAGTCTCAGTGTTGTTTTAATCTGCATCTATCTGATGGTCTTTCTTGCTAAACATTTTTTCATGATTTATTGGCCATTTGTACTACTTCTAAGAAATGTCTATTCATTTTGATTGTTCATCTTTGATTGGTTTTCTTTGGGGGAGAGTCATTTTTGAATTTTTTCTATACATTCTACATGTTAGTCTAGAGAGCACCTAGCAAAATATCCTCCCTTTTGTAAGATGTCTCAATTTGGTCATTTACTGTGTAGAGGCCTTTTAATTCGATATGATCCCATTTGTTGATTCTTGGTTCTATGTCTTATCACCTTGGGGTTTTGCCATGAACACCTCTTAATATTCTTTGAGACACTCCCGCTCCACAGAACAGTTTTAAAGACACTGCCTAAAGAATGTCTTTAGGCATATTCCATGTGTTGCATATGTGGCTATATCTGGGCCCATAAATTTTCAAGGAGTTGCTAAGAAAATATAATTGAGAATGTGGAAAACAACTGAACCCAACCAGTAATTTTGAGATGCAAGGTTTCAGAGTGATTTCTCTCTTTGAAATAAGAGTGTTTCAAAGTTTTATACAGAACATCAAACCTTGTAAAGCATGTTTGTCAAAAAACAAAGCGAGTCTTATAAATTTAGTTGCCCAAAATATAACTGAGTCAAAAACACATGGAATAAATTGCCTTTGAATTTATGCTTATGAGTAAGGTTGGAGAAATGGCTTAAAATGAACTTTGACCAAGTGTTTGAGTTTTGCTGTTAGGTACTAAAAAGTTGAGGAGGATATATGTAGTTGTCATAAAGAATTCACTGGGCCAGCCAAACAGCAAAAGGAGGGCCAGGTTCGATCCCCAGGCCTTCCATGCTGGCCCTGCCCCTGGGGTGTGCTGAGATGGCAATTGGGACTGGGCATGGTGGCATGTGCCTGTAATCCCAGCTCTTGGGAGTCTATAAACAGGAGAATCTCTATGAGTCTTATCTAGTAATGAGACTCTGAACAGCCTGTAAACCCTTCCTTAAAATATAGGAAAAAAAAAGAATTCACTCCTTTTTACCTTAGAATTCCAGAAAAGATTTAGTGAAAATTTGTATTTAGAGGGTTCTTAGCAGCACTCACATGCTATAAAATAGGTTCTAAAGTCATTGAGGTCTACTGAAAGCTTGAGGTCTATCAAAACTATCTGCTGATATTCTAAGTTGGGACACTGGTCTGGCAGAAATAGACATACTATTTTGTTTTTTATTCAGCTTTGGTAGCAAACAGAAATAAGACAAAGGATCTTTTTAAAAGTCATTGTTCCATTAGATACCTCTTACTGCAACTCTTTGATATTTGGTCTTAGTACACAGCTCTAATAGGTATTTACTTGTCTATGCAAAACAATAATCAGTGAAGTCAGCAGGCCTCTGGAAATAGAATTTCTTAACTTGTGTTTACTCTGCTGGATTCAAAGCAGTAGAGCAGAAAACATTGTAATTCTTCAAAAACACTTGCTTTCGCCTTTCATAAGGTATGAGGTTTATAATAGAATTTTTAATAAAGTAGTAAGGTTTACAGCGAGGTGTCTATACTTGATTAGTTTTTATAGCCTTGATCTCTTATGATTATCTCTAGTGTATTCACAGGAAGTAATATTAACTTTAGTAAAAATACTAGAAGATGAACATTGAGAGCATATAGCTAATGGATGGTCTGGTACTGATAATTTGGGAGATCAAAATGTGTTTTTGCTGATAGAAAAAAAGGAACAATGTAAGATGAACTACACTGTAACTATATCCAGGCCTTTATAATATTTAATTGTAAGAAATGTTTTGAATGTTAGTTGAAAGAAAAGCAATATACTGGGAAATATAAACTCTATTCATCTTTGTGAGAGTTTGGTTATGTTCTACTTTATGATGCCTCCAAGAAGAAAGTGTAGCCTAACACATCACTCATTACTTTCAAGAAACCTTGGATCAAAATTACCTCTCATCTCATTAGCACTTTTAGCTTTAGGAGGTATTAGTTCTAACACTGAGTCATTTATTTTTTAATATATAGAATTGCTCTCTTGAATATTTTGCAAATTTTAAAAACCTATTTGTCCTCTCCATTTATGGAATAACAACAAAAAAATCTTTAGATAGTATTATGTATATAGGTGAGACTCCTACATTCTATTTGGTAGAAAGTCTGATTCTTGTCTGTCCATTTGCTGTGATGCTTAATGTTGTGTCACTGTGACTGAGCTTCGGGGTGCATAGACAATCAGCCTGGCTACTCTGAGTATGTCTGTAAGTACATTTCAGGATAAAATTAACTTTTGAATTGCTCATCTAAGTAAAGCTGACTACCTTCTGGTGGGCTTATATCAGCGCTGGCTTTGTGTAGACAGGTAAAGTCTTCAACGGAACAAAGTGGCTGATCAGGTAAGAAGGAAATCCTCCTCCCTGACTGCTTGAGTTGGGCCATTGGTCTTTCCTTGCCTCTGACACTGAACTAAAACATGGGTTCTTGGATCTCAAACATACCAGCTTTTAGCCTGCAATTTATGCCACTGGCTCTTGTTTCTCTTTGAACTTTACACTGGAGCTATGCCATCAGCTTTCCCGGATCTGCAACTGGTTGCAAATCTTGGGACTTGTTGGCATGCATAATAATGTAACCCCACTCTTTATATTAAATCTCTTCTGTTGGTTCAATTCCCTGAAGAAACTTGACTAATATAGCTGCCTCTCTGTGCTTTTCATTAAGCTCAAAACAAACCTATGCAGCTACTATACTCAAGATATTAGGCTGTGACAGGGAGTGAGATTTTGTATATCCTTTTGCACAGCTGTACTTTTCGGACTCATTCATCTACACTTGGTTACTGCTGAGTCCAGACCAAAAAAAAAAAAAAAAAAAAAAAAAAACCAGAGATGTGAGACCATCTCTGTCTTTAAGTATATTTTATGACAAATTTTTGAATTCCTGTGGACAATTAAAACATTTTTAAAGTTTTTTTTTGCACTATCAAACAGTTTTGGTGAAATTGTACCCCATAAGAAGAAAGACAGGAAAGCCTTTGGGATTTATTACTGGCCTAAAGTGAGGTCATATTATGTTTTTCCCCATAATTTTATTGAAAAACAAATAGCAGTGAGACAGTTTCAAATCAAAGTAGGACAGTTTCAATATTCAATACATTGCACATTGTTTCCTTAGTGGTTATTTGTTGTACAAGATGCAGACATGATATTCTATTTAGAAACACTATTAGAGCAGATCCCTCTATTCATTGAATTAACAGAATGTAGCTGTATATGTAGTTTAACAATTTTGAATATACAGATACAAAATGCTCATTCATTTCTATCCCCTTTTTGTTTACTTTTGTCATTTAAATATTATAGGTGTGTGAATTCAGCAAAATATTCCAAAATAGTCCAGTAGTCCACAATAGTATTGGGTTTTCCATATGCCTGACAATGTCAGAAGTTGTTGATTTGACTCTTACAGCACAGCATAATAATATGGCTTTACTTCTTATACTTCATTTTTATACTTTTCTGCTGGATGGTTAAGACCAAGGTAAAGCAAGACCTATATAATAAGAACTGGGCTGTTGCATCTCATAAGGTCAGTCAAATCCTCTCAGGATTTATCTTGAAATCCTATACTGTAGTTTGTAGATCTTTTGTCAGTGTCAGCCACGTGGATGAGTCACAGCCATTGCTTGACCAAGTTGCGCTCTGTGAAAGCATGAGAGAATGTTTTCTCTCCAGATGACTGTCCTTAGACACACTGTACATGATTGACGACATTCCTCTGTGGCCCCATAATCTTGATCAGAAAATTTGGGATGCAACTGAGTTGCATGATGTTACAGTACAGGTTCTCATGTGTCCTGAGTCTTAATTGGAGGTCATACTATTTTAGAAGTTGTGGTAAAATTGTTTTTATACCTTGCCCACTTGAATATGTTCTTCCTACTTCTGAATATCTATGGGATGGAGAAAGGAAGCAAGAAAAAAAGAAGAAATAAGACAAAGTGGAAAAAACTTTTTAAATGGAGAAGAGAAAAAGGCTGAAAGCAGTAGAGAGGTATAGGAAAACAGAAAAATCAAGACAGACCATGTATGAGTGTACATTCCCTATGATGATTATAAACAACATGTCTGAAAAACATGTACCAATAAAAATATAAGTACAGATTTGTAAAGAACATCTGTGTAATAGGAAGGCTTTAGTGAACATTTTATGTCAAGGTCCAGATCACCCATGTATTTAGTTTTGTGGGTCCACTGGTCTCTGTCACAACTTGGCCCTTACTCTCTCTGCCCACCAGCTCTGCTGTTGTTGTGCAGAGCCAGTCACACTGTGCCTGTTCCAACAAAACCATATTTACACAAAAAAGGACCAGGTAGATTGATCTTTCAGGATGTTGGTTGCTAGCCTCTATTATGGATTTTACAAAAATTGTAACTACTGTTTGCCAAGCATGACTTTTTGGAAGGCCTATAGTAAGTGTTCTCGGTTCAACCTTAGAAGAAAGTGTAGCTTTTCAATGTTCAGAAGCAGAGGCCAGGAATTACTTAGATCTTTGCTGAAAACAGGGGGCAAGGACAAAGATTTGATCCTAAAAATTTAAAAGTTGGTGAAGAAGTTGTCCAGTTCATCTGTCATCCTCGCCTCAACAGATTAGTGCTCCTTGCCTAGAATTAAGTACAGCTTATTGTTGAGATTTTATTCAACATCACCTTATGTATTGTTTTGGAAAAAAATATGTCTCTTTTATTTTATTGAAGAACAAATACCAATGAGACAGTTTCAAATCAAATTAGTAGGACAGATTCAACAATTAATACATTGCATTTTTTTTTGTTGTACAAGGTACATACATGATACTCTATATACAAACACTATTAGAGCAGATGCCTCTAATCAATGAATTAAGAGCATGTAGCTGTATACCTATCTTTTTTAAAAGCTGAATTATAGTACAGCTTCAATAATTAATACTTTTTACATTGTTATCTTCCTAGTACAAGAAGCAGACAGAATATATTGTCCAAGCACTATTAGTGCAAGTCTTTCTTCTCATAGAATTCTGCAAAAATACTGCATATTTATCCTAACTCTACTATTTATTCAGACACATAATGGTTCTTCCTTGTATCCCCTTTT
>PVKA01037808.1:0-20736 GCA_004027165.1 Ctenomys sociabilis | reverse complement strand
TACCTTTGAAACTAAAAGTAAAATATTTTCTAGTTATACAAACTTGAAATATTTTAATACCTTCAGATGTAACATACAGAAAATAACAAAGAACATAATTCAAAAAGCATGAGAAGTTGTAGTATGCTCCTGGATGAACAATAAAGAGCTCTCAAAGTGATACTTATGCAGGACTTATAAAATATATTAGATGAACCCTTATTTAAAAGGTCATTGAAGATTTCTATGAAACAGTACCAATTTTATGTCAGGTTATACACATTTTTTTTTTCAGAATATGTTTGTGTATGTGTGTATAAAGGACACGGAAGAAGTAATATAAAGTCAAGCTTTTAGAAAATAGAAATTACTTTTTAAAGTTTCTAATACTAGGAGAAGATACCATATGTTGTCTTTTAGATAAATTGTAATTCAAAGATATAGTATAAATCTTAACACAAAAATTAAGATTAAGAAATATTCAGAAAATTAAATATTAATTAATTTAAAATTAAATGTTTCAAAACAATTGAACTAAGAAAAAGTTTTCATGGTAGTAGAGAAGTACTAAGAATAAAACATAAGATAAATACTGGAATGACAAATAAATGACCATCACTTCTGACAGTTTGGGGATAGGATATCACACAAAGTTCTAGTGTGTTACGGACATGAATGATGAACATGACATTTACTGGTGGCCAGGTGTCACTTGTGGGACTGAGCTCAACTATTTCCTTGAAATCCACCCTGTAGTCCCATATGGAATCTTGACCCATAGGGTGCAGGAGAAGTCCATCTGTAGAGTGTGCTCAGGGAAATATTTTGCTGCTGTATACAAAAGAATAACTGAAAGACTACTATTGTATACCTCTTATTCTCCTGTGTTTAATTGTTTGCCCTATTTGGTGGGTTCTTTCCATTCTCATTCATGCGGTTGTGATCATTTTGCTCCCTCTCTAGAACATCATTTAGTAGTTTGTGTAGGCTTGGCTTTGTCATCATGAAATTCTTTAGTTGTTCTTTGTCATGGAAGTATTTTACTTCTCCATTACACTTGAAAGAGAGTTTTGCAGGGTATATCAGTCTGGGTTGGAATTTGTTTTCTTGCAAGACTTGAAGTACTTTGCTCCATGCTCTTCTTGCTTTGATGGTTTGTGAAGAGAAATCTGCTGTTATTCTGATGGATTTTCCTTTAAATGTGGTCTGTTTCTTTAGCGGCTTTTAGTATACTGTTTCTGTGCTGCATTCCTGGGATCTTGATTATTATATGTCTGGGAGTGGTTTTAATTGGGTTGATGTTATTTGGAGTTCTATATGCTTTGGTTACTTGAACGTCAGATTGTTTCTTCATATTTGGGAAGTTTTCTGCTATTACTTAAGTCCATATTCTTTTTATATCATTTGTATTGACTCCTTCCTTCTCACTGATGTCTATTAGTCTCACATTGCTCATCTTTGCATCATCTTGCAGGTGTTGAAATATTTTTTGCTGCATCTTAGTTGTTTTTAAGATATCTTCGCTTACTTTTTCACTAGCTGCAATGGTGTCTTTAAGGTCAGAAAGTCTATTTTCACTTTCACTCAAATGGATTTGCCCGCATGTGATTAAGGTTTTAATTTCCTGTGTATCACTTTGGATCTGTTTCATACATTCTATTTCTTTCCTATACTGCTGATTCAGGGGTTCCATCATTTCTATATTGGGCTGTTTTTTTTTTTTTATCAGTGTATTCTTTAGAAGCATTTAGTACCTCTTTGATTATAGTTATTGCTACATTTTTTTACTTCAGGAATTATTTCTGATCTGATCTCTTCTATACCTTTCTCCAGTTGTTTCTTCCAACACTATTATTTCAGAGATTTCAGGTGTGTGATTTCCAATTTCCTCTATGCTAGAGTCTTCTGCATTTGTACTGGGTGGACTTGGGGCCTGAGATGGCTTTTTGTTCCTTCTCTTTGTCATTTTGTATACTTTTGATGCTTGGTGTATAGCTTAGATGGAGTTCTTACCCTAGCACCAGGTCTGGATCTAGGAAGTTCAGACTTCTCCAGGTGGGTGTGGCTTGGGTCTGGCTGCTGTGATGGACTTCCTGTTACAGCCTTGCAGGTGATCCCTTTGTGTCACACTGGCAAGATGTTCTGCTCCTGAATCAGCTGGGTAGGTCTTGTCTCTAGCCTCTTTGCAGGGAGTTCTGCTGAGGGGTTGCACACTGGGCCTGCACTCTAGGTCGATTCAAGGTCTGGTGGCCTGGGTGGTCTCACTCACATGCTGTGCCTGTGCCCTGAAATTTTTGTCTTTTAAAAATGTGGCTTAACCATCACTAATGTCCTTAGAAAACCTTCATAGACTAGTCCAGAGTGATGCTTTACCAAGTTTTTAGGTATTCATTCCATCCTCCATGATGCAAATAGTTCATGGCAGAAAATCCACAGCTGTCCCAGGAGTTTCTATACTTAGGACATTTTTTTTTTTTTTTGAGACAGGGTCAGACTGATCTTGAGCTCACTGTGTAGTCCTAGCTGGCCTTGCTCTTACAGCAATCCTCCTGCCCTAGCCTCCTGAGTGCTGGAATTATAGGCGTGCACTATCATGCCTGGCTTAGTTGTTTTTTTAACATACGACTAATGTAAATATTGCCTTGGAATTTAACAGTATTTGCTTTTCATTGTTATTGCCATTTTATAATTTTAAGGATGAGACTAAGAGTTTGAGTGGCAGTGTGACCCCAAGGCCAGCCCTCCTTTCAGCTTGGTTTCATCCTTCTAGTCATAAGATAGTGACGAAAGTTGTTAACATTTTTTTTTTTGTATGCTGTAACATCCACAGAAATAGAGGATGTTTCCTGTTAGTTTGAGCACTGTTTTGCCATAAGAACTGAACAGATAAAACCCCCTTTACAGTTCATTATGAGTCCTGATCCCCACTGATCCCTTTTGCAAGGAATTCTGGGTTGGCTAGGAGGATGAGCCTGGCATGGGTCACTCTGTTCCTGCCACCCACCCAACGCTGTGGGTGCCAAGAGAGGCCCAGAGGCCTTTGGGAAGTGAGGACCAGGCTACTTCAGGCCTCACTCTGAAGAGTTTAGTGGGGCACACACTCAGTGCTTGTTGTACAATTAAATCAGCCATGTGTATTAGTAAGTGCTTTGCCTTGAGGACAAAAGCCCCTCGTGATCATTATCAAACTTAGGGTGACTGAATCTAAGTCAAAACAGGGCTGTGGACTGGCCAGATAGCTCAGTGAATTAAAGCACCAACTTAGGCAGAGGCAGGGGTCAGAGTTTTGATCCCAGCCTGCTGTGCTAGCCCTGCCCCCAGGCTGCGCTGAGACAGTGATTGCAGTGATTGGGCCTGGGCGGGGTGGCACATGCCTGTGATCCCTGAGCTTGGGAGGCTGTAAACAGGAGGGTCAGGTCCCATCTATGCAGTGAGGCCCTGTAGACCCTGTCCTAAATACATTAAAAAAAAAAAAAAAAAAACAGGGATTGTGGGTGGGGTCATAGAGAACTTAGTATGCAAGAGGCAAGAAATAGTGAAATAAATAAATGATGGAAGTAATGAAAATCTAAGTACAAGAGAATTTTAAGTTTGAAAAGGTGGTGCTGAAATTTTGGGGACACAAGTTAATTTATTTTTACTCTTCTGGACATACCTCGTAATCTTTTTTAGATCTGTTTCTTTTTTAATAAATTTACAATTTTGAAATAACTTTAGATTTACAGAAAGTATTGGAAAATGAGTATAGAGTCCATTTATGCCCTCACCTCATAACCCCAGTCATTAGCACACTGCCTCACTGTGGCCTTCTGTCAGAATGTAATAGTAATACAATGTAATACAAGATTGTATTACTATTAACTAAACTGTGGATTTGCTTGGATTTCACCAATTTTTTCATTTATTACGTACCACATTTCATTTATTTTTATATACTTTGATCAGATACTAAATTGTAACATGTAGTCTCAAAAATAAACCAGGAATATTTCAGGTGTTTCCTGGGAATTCTTGCTGTTTTGAAAGAACTCGTGGATGTTCCACTGGTTTATGCTGAAATATGTTCTGTGTGGCTCAGAAATGAAAGCTGAGCCAGGTGTGGTGGCGCATGCCTATAATCCCAGCACTCGGGAGGCTGAGGCAGGAGGATTGTTGTGAGTTCAAGACCAGCCTGAGCTACAAAGTGAGCTTAAGGCCAGCCTGAACTACATAGTGAGATCCTGTTTCAAAAAAAAAAAAAAAAAAAAAAAAAAAAAAGAAAAAGAAATGGAAGCTGTAGTCCCGGGTTTCAGGAGGCTGAGGCAGGAGGGTCACTGAATTCATGGCCAGCCTGGGCCACATAATGAGTTCAAGACCAGCCTGAACTGCATAGCAAGACCTTGTCAGAAAACCTAGAAGCTGTAAGTAGCTTTTTAATGTAAATAATAATGCAAGCAAATTCTGGGAGAAGTATTTATGTTATAAAAAACTTTTTGCAAAAACATAGAAGTACTTCAAAAACAATAAATATGTAATAAACATGTATTTTTAACTTTTAAACTGTGTGATCAATTACAATTCAGTTTGCTATTCTTATTTTACCACAGAGGCCTTTTCCTTCCTGATCATAAAGGGTGAGGTATTTACATACATGTCTAGAATATTGTTGAGATATTCAACAAGTTTGTTGAGATACCATTCCCATCTAAGTCCTCAGGACAGTGAAGCTTTCAGGTTCAGGCCTTGTATTTTTATGCTAATTTTCCAGTGCTTGCTCAGATTTTTGATGGAATTCCTGTTATTTTGCTTTGTGTTTTGTTCTTTTTTTTTTTGAGACATGTCTGTAGTCCAGGCAGGCTGGCCTTGAACTCACTATATAGCCAGGCTGGCCTAGAATTTGTGGCAATCCTCCTACCTCAGGCTTCTGAATTCTAGAATTACTTTGTATTGTCTTGCTTCCTAATCTTTAAAAGTAACCATTATAGGAAATTTCAGTGCTTACAAAAGTAGAGAGAAAGAGGGGTCCTTTAGTCAGGTTTCCAACTGATAAACTGACAGGGCTGGAGTTAGTGTTAGAGCATTTGCCTGTGTGTATAATACCCTGGTTTCAATTCTCAGTACCACCTAAAGAAACAGAATTAGAAAGCCACCAATTATGAACTCAGCCTATTTTGTTTCCTATTCTTCCCCATTATTCCTTACCCAGTCCTATTTGCATTCTGAAGTCTCAGACTTATCTATGAAGAGTTTGAGATATTTATAGATACAAAAAAAGGATTTCCCCTTTAAAAATATAGCTACACCATTATCACAGTCAATTAGAAATGAACAACCATCAATATTACAGAAATCAATCTATTTTAGATACATTTGCTCTAGGTTTGTGGTATAACATAGTTGATGTAGTCATTTGTGTTTGTTATTTTTATGCACTTTTTATTTAATCTTCGTCCATTTGCATATTTGACCTTTTTCAGGTAGTTGTGCTCTTGATACAACCATAGGCGTCTATGATAATAAGACATTCCCAGCATATCTTTGATATTCCCACTCCAGATGTGGATTTAGCTTTTTCTCCAGAGATCCTGGGTTGGTTTTACTGAATTTTGAAATCCTGATATGGCACAAAGTGTATCCTGAATGTGTGAAGGTTTCTCTGTCTTTTCAGGACAACAGACATTTTTCCTTAACTTCATTATCAACTGTCTTTTTTCACTCACACAAAAAATCTTAGTTCTTAAGTCGCTGAGACCAACAAAATGTCACACACTAACTGCTTTATCTCATTATGGATATAAATGTGTCATAATTAGAATGCCACTACTAGCATCAACAACATGATAATGCAGTACAGCTTAAAATTATTTATTTAAAACAAATTCTCCTGTTCTCAGATCTATCCCAGCCTGATTCTTTTCTGTTTGTAGCACCAGATGACATCCCACCCTCGTTTTTGGTTATGTTTGTAGGCATTTCCAAGAGAATTAAGCTGGTCTGATCTTTGTGGATAGCATGTCCAGAGTGCTGACTCAATTGTGTTGCATTGTTTACCCACTGAAATCCTGCTCTTACTTATGTCCTCCACGCCCCTGTTCTCTTATTGATTCTCATTTTAAAAATATTATAATAATGAGGCTGTCATCAGCACTTTGCTTATAATAGGGAATTTCTTTCTTCTGTTTATAGAAGGACTCGCAACTACCAGATTTATGAACTCAAAAGATTGAATGTAAAAATAGCCACTATTGTTTCCTAGGTTAAAAAAAAAAAAAGTTTTATCTTTCCAATTAAAAAATTTATCATGGGCTGGGGAGATAGCTCAGTAGAATAAGTGCTTGCCTGGCAAGCACAGGGCCTAAGTTCAATCCCCAGTTCCACAAAAATCAAACAAAACAACAACAACAATACTGATACACTTGTGCTCCCACTCTTTTTCTTCCTAAACAGTAGGATGCCACAACATGTCCTTTCCTGCTGCTTTTATGTAACAAACTGTGCTAGAGGTCTGCATGCAGGAGTTGTGTGAAGGGAGTTGCCGCTGTTGTCTCAGGCTGCTCCCCACTGGTTGGATACAGTCAGTACCTTGGCACAAGTGGTTTTGTATTTTTTCTAGCATATCTTTAGATGCTTAGTAGTAGATTACCAGGTCACATCATTTCGCCAGATTTACCAATTTTCTGAGGGTCAGTGCTCTTGTGCATTTCCTTACCGGTTTTATGAGAGCACAGACATCCACATGAGGTCTGCTGTGTGCGCCGACCTGTTTTTGAACCTTGGCCAGTCATAGCTCAGTGCAGGTTGTTTGTAATTCCTTGAATCATGAGTGATACTGAACATCTTTATATGTTTGAGAACCATATACTTTTCTTTTTCTGTGAATTAGATAGCTGTAAAATTAATTTTTTTACTATTTAAATTTTTAAATTATTTTGGATAACCTTATGTTTAATTAATGACTCAGGTTTTATAAAACTAGTATACAATAAATCCAACTTGTCACAGTAAATCCAACATTCCGTTAAGAGAGAAACAGTCACTTCTTCCACCAACCACTCAAACTGAAAATAATTTCAACCTTACACATTTTGTGAGAAGTAAATTCACAAACAAAGAAACTAGAGATCAGGTAGTCTCATAAAAGTGTTTCATTTAAGTTTAAACTAGTAGAAAAGGTGGATCTCTTATCCTGTGCTGGAATGTTTATTTATACATTGGACTAGTGGGGAAAAAAAAGCAGATTCCTACCATGAAGAGTAGGAATATTATGTATTTCAATCCAATTTTCATTGAGACATTGGCCATCCTTGTCTTGTTCCTGCTTTCAGTTTTTGCTCATTTAGTATGGTATGGCTGTTGATTTATCATAGATGTTTTTTATTTGCATATGTTGGACCATCACTACATGCCTTGAATGAATCCCACTTGGTTAGGGTGTATCGTCTTCTTGTGATTTGCTGCATTCTGTTTGCCAGGATCTTGTTGAGGATTTTTACATCTACGTGCAGTAGGGAGTTTGGCCTATAATCCTCTTTCTTAGTTTGGTTTGGGTATCAAGGTAATGCTTTCTTCCAGGAATAAATGTGGGACTGTTGCTTCCCTTTTAACTTCATTAAAGATTTTCAGAAGGAATAGTATTAAATCCTCTAAATTCCTTAAAGAATATAGCAGTGAATTCACCAGGGCCTGAGTCTTTCTTTGTTGCTGTTTTTAATTACATCTTCCATTTCATTGATCTATATTAGATTATATAGGATTTTTTTTTTCCTGGTACTGGGAATCAAACTTAGGACCTTGCCCTTGCCAGGCAGATGCTCTGCCACTGAGTTACATCCCTGGCCCTATATAGGATTTTTATCTGTTCATTCAGCTTTAGTAACTCATATGCATCTAGGGATCTATCCTTTTTTTTCTGCATTATCCATCTTACTAGAACACATGTTCTCAAAGTAGGTATAGATGATCTTCTGGATTTCTTAGGGCTTGTGGCAATTTCAGAGAAAAGGTAAAACATAAGCAGACCGTGACTCATAGTGAAGCTGTACACCCAGGTCAAGGTCGTGCTCAGGAATCACAGTCGCAGGTGAAGCCTGGGTGTGGTGTCCACTCAGTGTGAGGCCCGGCACATTCACACACTGCATTTGCTGAGTTCACTCTCTCAGCTGGAACCTCAGGGCTGCATCAGACTTTCGCTGCAAATGGAAAGGCTGGCTGGGACCTTGGAGTTGTCCACTTTAGAACAATAATATTTGCAGACAAAATATGGACATGAATCACATTTGAGCTGCAAGGTAGGTGAAACTGTAAGACACAGAGACTTTCAGAGTCATTATATTTTCTAAAATAGTTCTTGATTGATTGCTTTGTATCCTAGGGAAATGTAAGATATATAATAAAGTGATAGTGGTTCATCTATAGAAGTGAAGTCTAGTACTCAGTGCAAGAAAACAAGCAACCATATGGGAACAAAGAGATGTCTACCACACATATTTGTGAATTTGTGCTTTGAAAGCAGTCAGTGAAGTAAATAGTTCCATATTTTCAATTCGTAGCCATTAGTATGGCTGAAGCCAAATACCATTGCATTAATGCCTTTGATCTCTGGATGCTGTGCATTGATACAGTAATCATTTATGCTTGAATGGATGAGTGGGACCTCTGTCCTCTAATCTCACCTTAGTGAGATTTAAGGAAGGGAAAGATTTAGGACGTATGCTTCTTATTCCTGTGCTCTGCAAATGTAAGTCCCCTGAGGCACTTCCTAGCTCCTTGTTCTAGCTCCAAGATTGCACTTGTCCTCTTTGGCTCCCTCTAGCATTCAAAGGAAAATCCTTATTTATTTATTTAGTTCCCTTTCACATAGTCAAATTAGCCTGTGAGGATGTGCAGGGGCATGTTTCTTGGGTAAGGCATTATTAACAGTGATTGTTCATCATAAATTTCTAACAATTTCTAAGACTGGAGGACAAATTTCAACAACCAAATTATTTGTCAAATAGAAGAACAACAAAGTAACTAAAGTTAATTTTAGTTTCACTTAGGAGGCATCTTTTTTACCATATCCATTTTCTAGTCTGATAAGTAAATGCAAGTACTGATTTAAGAGAACTGAATTTTTACCCCTCCCTCCCACCCTTCCTTCTTCCCTCCCTCCCTCCTTTCTTCCGTTCCTCTGTTCCTTTCTTCCTTCCTTTTCTGTAGTTTAGACTGATCTTGAAATCCCTGTGTGGCCCAGGCTGGCCACAAACTCAGCAATCCTGCTGCCTCCTCCTCCGCCTGAGCACTAGGATTACAACTATTTGTCATCAAAAATGGCTTTTATTACAACTTTAGAAGGAGCAGATAACCATCCATAAAGCCAAAATCTCTCTTAGAGCTGTGTGATTTGCTGGCAAAACTTCAATTGTTGCCTGCCCTGCAGGCCCGGCCTCCAGGGCGTGCTGACATGGTAATTGAGACTGGGTGTGGTGGCCAGCGCCTGTAATCCCAGCTCCTGAGAGGCTGTAAACAGGCAGATCACTTACTGTCTGATCTAGTAGTGAGACCCTGAACACCCTGTAGACCCTTCCCTAAAAATACAAAAAAAAAAAAAAAAAAAAAAAAAAAAAAAAAAACCCAAAACAAAAAAACCAAAACCCAAAAACCAAAAAACTTCAGTTAGCTTGGCTGTATTTGAAAAGTAATCTTCTTCTGTTTTGTTGTTCTCCTGCCTCCTCTCTCCCTCCCCACTTGCTTCCTTGTCTTGCCCTGGGGATTGAGCCTATGCCTTCACCCAGAGCTGTGTCCCCAGCCCCTCATCCTCTGTTTCTTTTAGTTTTTGGAGACAGGGTCTCGCTATGCAGTCCAGGCTGGTCCTGAGCTCACTGTAGCCCAGGCTCGCCCTACATTTGCAGTGATCCTCCTGCCTTAGCCTCCTGAGTACTGGGGTTATAGGCATGTACTACCATGCTGGCATTTTGTTTGTTTTTTGAGGAGTCTTAAACTCTGACCTCGGATTCTCAAAGAACTGGGATTACAGGGGCACAGCATTGCTCCTGATTCTCATTTTCCCACTTTCCCCTCCTTCTCCTTCCTCTGTGTCTCTGTCTCTTTCATTTGTCTTTTTTCTCCCTCTCTGTGTCTGTCTCCATCCCAACCTACCTACGCCTTTCTCATACTGAGGTTGAATCCAGAGCCTTTTCACTGAGCTATAGCCCCAGTCCTCTTATTATTATTTTACTGTTCTGAGATAAGGTCTGGCTAAATCTGTAAATTGCCCAGGTTGGGCTTAATCTTGAAATATTCCTGCCTCAGCTTCCCAAAACACTGGGATGGCAAGAATGTTCCAGCATACCATGTTCATTCCCAAGTCCTTCATCACTTGTCCAGTCATATTTCTTCTGAGTTTGTGACCAGCCAGGGAAGCTATTGGGCAGAACTGATGTATAATCCCATGTCCCTTTCCATGTGAAGTACACAACTAGGTACAGTACCTGAAGTTCTGCACCCTGAGAATATTTTGCTCCTCTGTGTCCTGTGTAGCTTTCCCATGAAGGTCTGGGTGCTGCTGCTGTCCACTTTGGGTGGTGCCTCCGTGTGTGCAGATCAGTCTGTATACAGCTGTGTCCTCTGGGAGGGCCTTGTGCAGCTTGGGGGAGAAGCTGGTGTAGGAAGAGGAGGCTGATTTCATCATACCACATGGCATTTGACGATGGGGTGCTGCCCACCGCACGCTCAGGGCTCGGGTCGCGCCCTGCTGCAGGGCAGCTGAGGGCAGGTGGTGGCTCAGCACTCCATCTCCAAGCCTGGAAGCGGAGCTGTCTGTGCAGTCCTGTGGCTGTGCAAAGTGCTGCAGGATCTGTTTCAGGACCCTGCCTGGATGTAGACCCCACGTGGAGCAGCAGCAGTTCTGGTCCCTGGGTGCCTCCCTCAGAGCAACACCTGAGGGAGAATATGTCGTGCTGAACCCTGGAGAGGCTCAGGCATGTTAAGGAGAGTTCCCTGCCTCAGTCTGAAGCTTTGTTGTTGTCTCATCTTTCTGAGGCAGTCTCTCTACAGTTCAGCTGGTTGAGCACACTTTGTAACCCAGGCTGGTCTCAAATTCTCCACAATCCTGCCTCAGCCTCCCAAGTGCTGGGATCACGGGTGTGTACCACCATTCCCAACTGTATCAGTCTGCAGAACTGAATGTCATTCGCACCCAATTCTGCCTTCACAGAATGTGCAGTGTCTGAGCAAAGCCCTGGCACTCTTCAGCCAAGTCATACGGAAAATTAATCAATGTGTCCACTTCTAAAAGAGAATTATACTCTTTATTCAAAAATAAGCACTGCAATATTTTTCTACCTTTTTTATTCAGGTGAATATAATGAGAAAAAGCTGATTTTTTATATTTTATTATGGGATATTATTTTAAATTATGTTTCATCTTTCCTGCATTGGGAATTTTTTTTTTTTCCTCAGATACAAACTTAGGGAATATTTTGCTCAGTTTTTACAATGTGATTGTAGTGCAGAGTATTTTCCCTGTTATTTGCCAAGGGGCAGTTAGAATCCATTGTCAGTAAAGATTGAGAACTGCAGCTTCCAAATTATGGAGCCTGTTCTAATAAATGCAACAGTTGTTCATGATCTGGTGGTACATGACCTTTAAAGGTAACCATTTATGGAAGCTGTCCTCAGGGAACAATTTAACTTCTAAATGACAGGAGTACTTGTTATCATTTAAATATGCTTCCTTTCATCAATAACAGAATAACAAATACTGGTTAGATTTCTGGTGTTGATTCAGATACCAGGAAACCTGCTGAATAAATTAGTGTACGTTTGATTTATATTGACCAAAATTTTTTACATTGTTGTGTTACAGGTCAAGGTGACATGCATTTAAATGCATTGCAGAGCAGAGGTCGTGCTTGAGTGACATGAGTGCTTACACTGTTTTTAATTAACTTTGAAATATTATCTTAAATTCCTTCTCACATACCAATATTAGGAACAGGACTGAAATTAACTTAAGACATAGTAGTGACCTTATTTTAAAAGTCAGGAATCTTGCTCTTTCCCATAAAAGTTAGTGGAGTATATTACTACTTTATTTATCTCATAATGTATATGGAACTCAGATCTGCTTTGTCTTTCAGACTCCAGATCCACTGTAGCTTTCCTGTTGATTCTATAGAAATAATATTAGCACTAGAAAAAGCAAATTAATAGACAAAGTCTTGCCTCCTAGAGGGAGTACTTAATCGAGCAGGCATTTTCTTGGTGCTCTGAGCCTTCTCATTGAGGCTGTCCTGTGTCCCTGGGAAGGATGACTATTTGCAGGGTGAGGCTGGCAGCCTCTCATTTGCTGTCCAAAGTGATGTGTGCTTTAAGGAAGAGTTAAGCAACACCGCATCAGCCTCTAAGAGCGTCTTCAGCATGACTGCTGACTTTGGCATCTAAATCTTGATGGATAAGAATCTTTTTGTTTTTACTTACACCCCAGGGAAGGATGTTTGCATAATTCAAAAGTTTAGAATGGGAAGGTGCAATGGTTTTTATCCCTTTTAACCATAAAGATTTTTGTTGTTAACAAAAAGTGTAGGGGCTGGTAAAATGGCTCAGAAGAGTAAGTGCTTGCCTGGCCAAGTGCAGGGTCCTGAGTTCACTACCTGGTACCACACACACATACACAAAAAGTGTATTTGGAATTTGGATAATCTGAGCTCTGCCCTTCAGGTGCATGTAATTAGAAGGCTGATAGCCCTTCTACTTCAAAACTTGTCATTATGAACTTTGTAGATGCAAACAGCAGAAAGGACAGCCCTTCCTGCCCTGACAAATGCCACAGTCTGGCAGTGCCAGTGTAGGGTCCCCTTGGGCTGCAGCCGCTTGCCAGGTCTGATGTGTCCAGAGCAGCCCTAACCCCACTCTGTCCAGATGGCAGATATGCTGTGCTGAAAGAGCTAGCAATAGAGAAAGGGAAGTGAAGCGGAAAACTGAAAGTGGTGGCAGTGACACATATCACTGGCGCTGCGTATAGGCTGAGTCACTGGGTATTGGGTGCCTGGAAGGACATGGCAGTCCTGTGAGGGTGCACGAGGGTGGGGGTGTGGCCGACAAACAAGACTTGAGTCTCAGTTCCAGCTTCACGCGCCTGATTATACAGGAGGCGTTGTGGAGTCAGCAAAAGGCTCATTGTCTGTGGCTGTTGCTGCTAGTAGAGATGCACTGGAGCCATCACAAGGAGAGCTGAGGTGTCCAGTGCGTGTACGCCAGCAGCTGGTGCCCGGTACCTGTCCCCTGCTTCGTGCCACAGTCACTAGGAGAGTGTCACAGTCTGCTGGTGCTTGGGTCCCACTCAGAGCATTCAAGGGTTCCAGGTTTGAACTGAGCGTCAGTGTTTTGTTTTCTCCTGTGCACGTGTCAAATGCAGGGCTCAGCACATGCTCAGCAGGTGCTTTGTTGCTGAGCAGCGGCCCATCCCTGTGTCAGCGTATTTAAATACTCCCAGGCCACATGAAGTCAGAGTGTCCTGGGATGCTCTGAAGATGACTGTAGGGGTTAAAGGTTCAACATGAAGTGCGTATGACTGAAGGCAGGACCTCTGCCCTGAGCTACACCCTCAGTAAAGCTTTTTATTTTGATATAGGATCTCGCAAAGTGTCCAACTTATCCAGGTGAGGCTCAAATTTCCAATTCTTCTGCTTCAGCCTCAGAATGCCAGGATTATAGTTGTGAGCCACCATATCCAGCTGCAGCACATCTTATTAAGGTAGGCTAGTTTGGAGAAATATTTAAAGACACAGATTTTTCAGATTTTATCCCTAAAGATTCTGGTGTCACTGGAGTCCACAAGATGTCAAAGCTTTCCAAGTCATTGTGATTTCTAACTAAACCTTCATGTTGTATAGTGGGTAGCTTATACTGTTGTTTTGTTTATTTTGTTTCATTTTTTCAGGTAGGGCCTCCCTATGTAGTGCAGGCTGGCCTTGAACTCACTGTGTGACCCAGCCTGGCCTCAAATTTATGGTTTTTCTTCTTCCTCAGTCTTCCTAATGATACCAGGCATGCGCCACATGTCTGCCTGCTTTGAGAAACGCATTCTCTAGTGCTTACTTATTTAGCTTGAAGGAGAATCATCAGCTTTGTTTTAAAGAGCTTTGAAGGGCTTAGTCACACCCAGATTCAACAAAAGCAACTGGAGGACTAGCTTATATTCAGGTAAACTCAAAAGCCCTGAGCTCAGCCTGTCTGGGGAACTTCTAAGATTGTCATTATTAAGGCAGGTAACGTGGCTGCATGTTCCAGCTTGGCCACTCATGAGGAGGGAACCTCCCAAGTGACCTCATGGCCAGAGAATGTGTGGCTGAGCTTTCTCAGGATGAGATCAAATAGAATCCTAGGCTCAAAGTGAGAATTGCGCTATGGGGGACTATTGTTATCTCTGATATATTTAATTACATTTTTGCCAGTTAGGGTTAAAGATCTCACATATTTTACCTTCTGTGAAAATTCTTCTCCTTTTTAGCCTTAAATAATTACATGTTTAATTCACTCCTTAAATTACGTTCTTAGAAGCTGTGTCACAACATCCTGTCAGTATTTCCAGGTCAGAGAATGATGCTGGGCCCTCTGGTTCAGTGACTGACTGCTCACAGCAGCTGCTTACTACTGGCCAGAGAATGCTTTCAGGAAATTCCAGCTGTCTTGCTGTGGTCTTCCCAGTCCTCACTCAAGGTCACTTACTCTTCCTGGGTATAAGAAAGACCATGCTGAGGTGGCTACAGTAGCCCCAGGTGTGGCAGTGTCCCAAGCTCCACTCCGCTGGGCAGGGGGCAGACAGTCCACCCTGCAGCGTAGCCCCATGCTCCCTTCTGGCAGCGTAGAGCTTTCCTCTGATCACCAGTATTTGGGCCCCACCAGGCTCCATGGAAGCCAGTTTTTTTTTTCCCATCTTAATTGAGTCCGGGTCTTGCTATGCAGTTTAGGCTGGCCTTGAGCTTACTTTGTAGCTTAGGCTGGTCTCATATTTACAACGATCTTCCTGCCTCTGCCTCCTGAGTGCTAGGATTATTAGCACATGCCAGGAAGTCAGTTTTGATGAGTATCGTTTGTCCCAGAGTTTGTCTTTGAAACTTTTTGCAGCTGCAGTGAGAGTTTGCCCCTTCAGGGACTCCAGCACTGTTGTGCCTCTGGTGCTCAGTTGTGCTTTTGGTGCCCCACTGGCCTGTTCAGCTTGCTTGGCCTCAGCTATTGGCTTAATAATATCTCTTGGGTATTGTGAGTCGATGGTGAAGGCTTAAATAAATGAGACAAATGGTATGATTTCAGGGTCCACAAAAATAAAAAAACCCACTTGTAGAATTTGAGATTTTCTGGGATTGTTGACAAAGAACATCTCTAGGCAGTCCATATTTATTCAAACAAAGGTGGGAAATAATGAAGAAAATGCAGGAGTCTGGGCAGGACTTGGAAGTCCCTTCAAGAGCTTCTCCAAGTAATATGTTACGTTAATTTAGGAGAACATGTTACCTCCAAGAAGGCCTTTGCCTGCTACAGTCTTTTTTTAATGAGTTTTTTTTTTTTTTGGCAGAACTGGGAATTGAACTCAGGCCCCCTTGTGCTTGCCAGGGAAACATTGCACTGAGCTATCTCCCCAGCCCCACCTGCTACAGTCTATCTGGCTTTATCTAGACTTGAACCAATCTTTAGCTGTGACCTTGACTTGTTCTTTGAGGCCTCATGGCTTCACCCACCATTACAGGCCTCAGTGGGACCAATCTCATACAGGCTCATTTTCTCTGAGTCTATTACCCTGGGCCTTGGGCAAACTCATCAGTAAACATGAAAAGCTGACTGGTTAATATAAATCTTGCTCAAAGCTGCTTCATAGTGGTCTCTAACACTCAGTGATCTGCCCGGGAGCCACTGCACCTTGTACAACAAAAAGCCTCTCCAGAGTCAAACTGACCTATGAGAGCTAAATGCCTTGATTGGTTCAGGACATCTAGGCAGCATGACAGCAAAATCATAGATACTCATGGAAAGGGCTTCCACAACTGCTTCAGAAAGTTTCAAGAATGAAGGGAAAATATATCTGAAGCAAAGGGGATAGACAGTATTTTGAGGGAGGTTATTGGCAGTGTGTCTTTTACCCTAAATTTTTTTTTTAAATTTACCCTAAATGTTTTGATTATGCCTCGGGGCAATCTGGGTTGCCTTGACCTGGCTGTGTGTGTGGACTACTTTGAACTCATGATCATCCCATCTCAGCCTCTGTGATCATCATACCCAGCCCAGATTATTTTAATTAAATGAAATTATAGGGCTGGGGAGATAGCTCAGTAGAATAAGTGCTTGCCTAGCAAGCACAGAATCCTGAGTTCAATCCCCAGTACTGCAAAAAGAAAAGAGATATTTAAAAAAAAAATAGGTATACAGCTACATTCTCTTAAATCATTGATTAGAGGCATCTGCTCTCATAGTGTTTCTAGATAGAGTATCATGTATGCACCTTGTACAACAAAAAGTCACTATGAAAACAATGTGCAATGTATTAATTGTTGAATCTGTCCTACTAATTTGATTTGAAACTGTCTCATTGCTATTTGTGCTTCAATAAAATAAAATAAAATAATAAAAATAAAACAAACAAAAAAATTATAGGAGTAAATTCTTAATATATAGTTGGTCATATAATAGCTACTATAGTCTTTGTTTCTAAAATTAAAAAAAATATTATTAATAGTGAAAGACACTGCCATTCATGTTGCTAAAACAAGTTTTATGTTGGAATTTTTAGAGAGCTCTCTGAAAGAACTTTAGAGGTTATATGAGATTTCTGATCTGAGTACAGTTAATTCTATAAAACCTTACCCCATTTCTTCATACTATGGCCAAAGCTAAACAACATCAAATATGATGTTTTTTTTAGATAAACATTTCATAGAAATTCTAGGGTGGCAAAGGAATTTGTAGTACATGAAGTTCAGGTAGAATTTTTTTTTTTTTGAAAGTTTTTAGTTTTTAATCAAGTAGAATTTTAGTCAGAGTTTTTTTTTTTTTTAAATCTACCAGCTGTTTAGAATGGTTTCTTATGGCTGAGCACATGCCTATTATTCCAGCGCTCACGAGCATGAGACAAGAGGATCATCACAAGTTGACAGCCAGCCTGGGCTACAAGGTGAGTTCAAGGCTACCCTCGACTACAGACAAAAACCCCGTTTTTCTAAATCAAAACAAAACAAAGCAAAAAGTAGAGCAGGTTTTCCTTGCTGCAAGCAGCTGGAGTCCTCCATTTGTTTTATGCACCACCTCACTAGCCCTGGCCTGGCCCAAGGCTCTTTTTCTCTTGCTTGGCCCTGCTGGCCTCTCCCAGCCCTTGGCCTCAGATTTGCATTCTGGAGCCTGCCTGGTGGGTTTTGGTGTTTCCAGCGCTGTCCCCACCTGTTCATGACTGGGCGATGGATGACTCACAGTGCTGGTGACCCCACCTACTAGAGCCAAGTGCCCAGGCCCTGCCTTTGTGTGCTGGAGCAGCCCATGAGGTCTTGCTGTGCCCAATATGGAAGGAGTCGGAGGTTGGGGCTCCAACGCACCCCACTTCTCAAGGGTCACTGGGGCAAGGAGGGCTTCTTACTATAGAAGACTCAGAAGGCAAGCTCTGCACAGAGTTACATGGCATCATGGTGGCTTCTGGTGATTTGAGGAAATGTTTTGCAAAACTGAATGTCCAGCAATGTGTAGAGTTACAGTACTGGGAATGATTCCTGTAAAAAGTGGATACAGGAATGAAGTACTAGACTGGCCTATTACATAGAGATGGAGGAAAGTGTTTGGAAATCTGTGTGTATGTGTGTGTGTGTGTGTGTGTGTGTGTGTGTGTGTGTGTGTGTGTGTGGTATAATGCTGAATTATCTGAAAGGTGATTTAAACATTTCTCATAGGATTTGCCCAGGCTCGACTTCCTTCGACCACCCGGAGCCTATGCAAGGAGCACCTTATTGTATAATGAGATATTGTCCAACCCTAAACTTTGCTCCTATATTTTTGGTAGGCTTTTTGATTTTAAGTCTTCATAAACAGAGAAGTTAATTTGATTCAAGTGTCTTACAGCCTGTTCTTTCTTTCCTTCCTTCTTTCTTCCTTCCTTCCTTCCTTCCTTCCTTCCTTCCTTCCTTCCTTCCTTCCTTCCTATTTGTTACAGTGTCTCACTATGCAGCTCAGACTCATAGTGATCCTCCTGTTTTCAGCCTCCCCAGTGCTGGGATTACAGGCATGTACCACCACACCTGGAGTACTTTGTTTTCTGGTTTTGTTTTTTGTTTTAACTTTCTGCCAAGCTTTATTCCAGAGAGGCTCAGTCCTTCTTGGCAGCTGCCTTCCTCATGGTGGCCAGCACGTTGCTCAGTTCCTCACACTTTCTCTTGGTGGGGATGTGTATTCCCACCCTTTCCTTGATGAACTTTAGGGAGTGTTTGTCCTTGGAGACCTGGAGCATTCCATGGTGCACTGCTCATTCATACCTGGCAAAGCCACACCCCTCCCGGCTCGTGTATTTGGTGAGGCATCTGTGACAGCAGCTGTGCTTCGTGGGCTCACTCTCTTATTAGTCACTTTGTGTCCCTTGTTGAGGACCATGGCCATGGGATAGCATAGCCCCATGGCTGTCGTTCTTCAATGATTGCTGTGTCTGGACTATTTTTTTAAAACTAATTTTATTGGTCCACTTTTTATATACATAAAGATCATATTGATTATAGGGAATTCATGTCTGTATACAATATAACTTGTATTTTCCCCATTCCTCTATCTTTCTCCTTGCCCATTTACAAAGTGTTATTTTTCTATCATTTCATTGTTTTACCCTTTTCTCTTCTCCCTCCCCCTCTGGTTCCCTGCCCATCTGAGCTTCTTGCTTCCTGACTTCTGTCTCCTGCTCTGGACTTTCTTTATACTGCAGCCTGTTCTTAGTGAGTGGTGGAGCATAACCATGTGTGGGCACTGGAAAGAGGTGGGCTCTGTGTTCCGGGCTTGGCTGCGGCACTTAAGTTTGAAAATATGTTTTATAAGATTTTAGATTTGGAGTATTTTAAAAAGCAATACTTATGTTATTAGAGACTTTTTTTTTTTTTAGCAGTACCATGGATTGAACTTGGGACCTTGTACATGCAAGGCAGGCAGTTTTGCCATAAGTTGCCTTCCAAGCCCTGAGATATATTCATTTTCATTGGCCATTTATAACATCAGTATATAAATATAAATATGAGAAATACTAATCTTTAAAAATACCTTACCTACTTGGAACTGATTAATTCCTTAGCAATGTATGTAGTATTATGACGTAGTTCTAATGAGTAGTAACATGACAGATGGCGACCCATTGATGGATACGTTGTGCCAACATGACAAGTTTAAGTGCCTCAGCAGGAGAGCCAGGGTTCTTAGTTGTGAGCACCCTCATCCTGTGCAAGAAGAGGGCGTGGGCGCTGTGTGAGTTCTGCACCCCAGCCCTGAGACTCAGGGTCTGGTCTCATTCAAGGAAAGTCTCCAGCAACTCTCCCAGCCTCCCACGCTCCCCCTCTTGGAGCCTGGGTATCTGCCAGGCCCTGCCCTCTGCTGCCCCCTTCCATTGCATGGGTGCCTTCCCTCCTCACCCTCCTGGTCGCTCTTTCTACAGTGGTTCTTAGTCTCCAAACAACCAACCTTGAGGGACCAAGCACCAATCCATGGTACTGTTAAAAAAAAGTAGCTATAATACAAGGAGGGGAGAGAGGCTGGGTAGAAGCCACAGCTGCTACCCTTCCCTTTGCTCTCAGCTGTTTTCTGCGGTCATGAACTGCTGCTCTGCCATTGGGAGCCAGCCAAGTATAGACTGAAACCTCCACAAACTGAGCTAAATGAACCTTTCCTTCATTAAATTTAGGTATTTTAAATGTCAGGTATTTTATCCCAGCAATGAGTGAAAAATAACTGAGATTGCAATCATTTATTTTATGTTTTAGATAGATTACTTCTAATCCCAACATACAGTGGCCATGAGCCATCTATCTGTATGTATGTGTAAAACAATGAAATTAATGTACTTCACTGAACATAAAGTATTTGAGGATTTTCTTGGTGTTTGCTGCAAGTGGTTGGGATCTGTAAGGCATAATTCCTTCTCTGAAGGAGCTAGTGGGTCAGCTCTGCATAAATGACAGCGCAAGGAAGCAGTGGTGTAGCTCTGCAGTATTAAGTTGAAGATTTGAGGAGATCTGTGAAGAGTGTATGTGTGTGGGGTGCCTGGGCAACTCATGAGATAGTGGCAATGCTGCTTTGGAAAATGGGATTTGGGCAAGTGAGGGGAAAGGGCAGAGCCTTGTGAGGTAGGCGCCTGAGGAGGGAGGGTGTGAAGGAGCTGTGATATGGGGTGTTGTGCGAACTGGAGGTCGCTGCTGCTAATCAGACCTGCAGTTCGCACAACACCCCATATCACAGCTAAGGGCCTCTTGAAGAGTAAAGGGCGGCCTTTGTGCCTTGGCCTGTGGGGCCAGGCTCATTCCTGGGGCAGAGTGGATCAGCTGCTCTGTGGGGACCGAGCTATTTCTGAATGATATGGCAACAGGACATTGTGCTAAATAAGCTCATCTTGTTGGACAGGACACATGTGGCCAGTCGATGTGGTCAGCTCCCTAAGTGCGGCTGTGGGAGTGGTGTGAGGACAGGAGGCCTGAAGGACATCAGTGGTCTATACGGGCTATCTGGATGGGTGGCTAGAAGAAAAGATCAGTGGACCAATGAAAAACTCAGTGTCCTGCATTCCATCTCTCTCTC